>JASFAT010000676.1:0-35177 GCA_031353405.1 Baronia brevicornis | reverse complement strand
TTAAGTTCTCTCGTGTTGGTCGATTTTGGCTTAGAAGCTTCATGTCATAAGGTAAATAAACCGCTATGACACGTGATTTTATTGTTATATACTTTTTGTTGTGTAAAAATGTCTGATTTTGTGTCAAATAATCGTCATTTGCGGGAAGTGTTACTTTTCTTACTTCATGCAATGCAAACGGCGACTGAAGAACATCGCCAGTTAGAAAAAATTTACTAAAATGCTGCTCTAAATGAAACAAAGTGCCGCGAATGGTTCCGTCGCTTTAAAGACGGTGATTTCACTGGTGACGACTGTCCTCGAGAAAAAAGGCTAAAAACATTCGAAGACGCTCAATTGGAGAAATTGCTCGATGATAATCCATGCCAAACGAGAACAAAACTGTTAAAGGAAATAATTCAATGATACTTAAAAATAACGTATAAATTAAGATTTTTCAGTAAACAAGGATTGTACGTTATTATTTAACTTAAATATAAAAAGTTTTAGATTTAAATAATAAATAAGAAATTTAATAAAAAAAAATGTTATCAGCAAATATATTTTAGTATAGCCTAGTACCTAATGTATGTATACCGTGGTAAAAAAAAAGTCTTCTTCAGACGATATCTCCATTTAGCATTGTATTTAATTTAGAAAATATCTGCTCAAGAAGTTTCTATTGACGAAATTAACAATTTGTTTATCTAAATAAAAATATTAAGGAAATAACATGTTACCTTTTTTCGGACATCGATTTTTTTATATATATATATATATTAGAGCTACTTTGTTTTATCATTAACTTTAAATTCTTCATTGAATTATTTTGTGTATTTTGTAGGTAATGTTCAAAAATCACTTACTGATTGTGTCGCTAATTAGTTAAAAATTAAATTATTTGAAATGTAACGTTATTAATGAATTTTCCCTAGAGCGCTCAAGCCAGGTATAAGATTTCAAAATTTTTAAAAATGTTTCTTTTGCCGTTACCCTTATTCATTCAGAGAGGGTAGTTTGCCATTTTGTAGATTATTTTCAAATAATATATATAAAAGAGACTCCTACTTTTATCAACGAACATTCCCAATAGATGCCTTTTATTACTGGTGTATAGAAATAACGGAAGGGTCACCGAATGAATCGGGATGCTATTTATTCGTGATGAAGGGAATGAGCGCAGTTAATAAACATTGTATGGGAAGATTATTGAAACCCGTTTCTGATTCCAAGGTGAACGCGCTACTTGGAGGCTGTAATAAGAACAAATTATTGGCGTATCGCCCTTTGTTCACGTTTTGGGTTCACGGACATATTTAACTACAGCTGGGTCGACTACCTGCCGTCTATGTATTTAATACTGCAGTCGCCAGCAGGTAACAAAATTTTCTCCACCGAGTAGTTACTTATAAAAAAAAATTATTTGCGTTATTGTTGGTGATCACAACCATATATTTAAAATGTGAACATAATATGATTGTTCGTTCTTATTATCTATTAGCAATCCAACGGGACTCGACTTCACTTGAAAAGTCTTTGGATCACCACTAGTCATTCCGCGTCTCAAGATCGATATTAATGGCCATAATCATCGTCCTCTTCGTTGTTTCCAGAATTGTTCAACCGAAGGTGCTATCTTGTTGTATCACCTGCCGATGCCTTTGTGAACGTTTTAGGTGAACAATTCCGTGAAAAAACCCTTTCCGTCATTTCCCTTTACCACTACTTCATATAATAATAAAATGGCATGAAAAAATAGTTCATCAAATCATTAAACTACAATTGATTTTTTACTTTCGCCGAAGTAAGTAACTCCACGATTGGTATTGCAAGTCATGAAACGTCTGTGTATTTTGGAATCATTTTATGTTTTATATACGTGATATAAATTATTTTATATTTGTACTACTGTTTGTTGTCCATGATTTCACTATCTCCGATAACGGTCTAAGCTGAAGAATCAACCACTCCCGAGGGCCCGAGAGCAGTATTCGTCGTCATTTTAACCAATCCGTCGCTTTAACTTTCGCGCATGCCGCCCGCAAGTCAAGCCATGCGGCCGACAATACATACATATTATATCCACATACATAAAAAGACTTTTTTTATGGAATAGGAAGGAATTCGTGTTGCCTGACGGGCAGCAATCAACGGAGACTATAGATATCTGCAGCACATTGCAGCGTTGCCGGCCTAATAAATTGTGTAGGTTTGGTTTTTGAAGGTTCAAATGTTGCATTGAAATTACCACTGAAGGTCATCGCTGAAGGTGTGTGAGTGGAAAATGTTTCGGATAAATGCACTGTACCCACAATTTGAAAAATTAGCGATCCAAACTTGTCTTTGTAACGAGTTGTGCGATAGTGGAATTCAGCGACCAGAATTATTGAGAACAATTTGTAAGAGTGCTACTCATGGTTAATGCGATAAACATTATAAAAGTATGCTGAAAGATGAGTATCCCTTTGCAATTCCGAAAAAGCCCTAGCCGTTCGGTCATCAATGATTTCATTCGCTCGACGTTGTATGCGATCAAGAAGACGCTGATTTAAGTAATTCAAAAATACATCTATATGCTTTGCTGCTACTTTTATAATCGCGTCCCAATTAATTTTTAATTGAACTGATTATGAGTGTAGTGGTAAATCATTGGTTTCAAAGCAGTCTACAATTACACTGTTCATGTTCAACAAACACTGGACTACGCACAACTATATATGCATCCGTACACACTTTCTACCGATGGTTAGCGGACCAGTGAACAGTTTATTTATGAATAACGTAGGCATAAGCCGCGAATAGCCCGATATTCTGTTTAAGTGCAAATCGGTCAAGTATAGTTCGTGTTTTTTACAATATTTATTAGAGCTTTGAACTGAGATGTAGGTAATGGATTATATTGGTAGCCAGGTTACAAGTTTATACGTACGAGAAAATAATTGAGGAGATACGAGTAGACTTGCACGCAACAAGACGTTGTTTAGCATTCGAAAAATAAACAAAATGTATGAATTATTATAAATATTATATTAAAAGAGTAAAACAATTAACGTATATAGACCTACACTTATTATACGTACGAACGTATATATTAATCGTGAGTACGACAGGCCGAATTATCGCTTATCCTAAAAGCTTTCAGTATTCTCGTATACCTAATTCGTTTGTTCAGTCCGGACCGTTTTTAACAGCCGCTCCATTGTTGTATACGCCTCCTAAAAGTTTCAAATTAATTTAATACTCGTAACACAGCCGTTCTATCTAGGCCGTTAATGACTTACTTATTTCCTCTACTGGAAAGTTTCATGAAAACAAGAAATTAAGTTACCTTTGTTACAGAACCTTACCGGGAATTCAGCAATGGAATTTTATTTCCAAAAGGTTTGTTATTTCATTAAAAAACAATGTAGTAGACATTAACTTAATGTGATGTTATGCTGTCAAGTAGCCTTTAGCTTCGCTTAATGAATCAGAATTGTAATAATCGGAGCCCTAAAGATATATTTGACGAATCAATTTCTAAGATAATATCCTGGTCGAAATGGGTTTCGTCTTAACATAAACCGTATGAATTGAGTCAGCGGACTGGAAGAGGTGGAGGAGAGGTCTTCAAGAACGTTATTAGCTTTGTATTGTGTTGGTTTCGAGACATATGGTGCCTATAAATACTCCCACGACGAATGCGACTCGAGTAATGAAACGGCAAATTCAACACTAGTTAATAATAACGCTTCTTAAAATTAAATTATTTATTTTCCACATAAGAAGTTACATTTAATTTGTTAAACATCAATCCGCTATTATTCAGTCAACAGTCTTTAAATTAAAAGTTAACATATTCAAAGGATATATTTGCAATATAACACCTAATAATTTGTTAAAATTTTTATCCGTTGTTTGTTAAAAACATTTGCTATTACTTCTATTTTCAAAGTAAATTCTGGACTGAAGTTGAAAATCTATCCACAAACATACTTTTCGGGGTGTAGAATGTAATTTGTGAATATCTCTTGTGTCCTACATGTGTATCCGATCGTATAAAATTTTCGTTCCACTGGATAAAGGAAAATTCGGATGCCATGTCCTACGCGGCTTGGCGTATGCGGTTTACATGAGGTACTAGAAATTTTTTTAATTATTCCGTCTAGTTGTAGCTTCGCGGACTTCTTTCGTCTTTTTCTACGTATCAGCAATAAGATTAGAATAAACTTAAAAAATAATTTGTTAATTATAAACAAACTGTGAATGTGTGAAGTGCTGCTTTGGCTGTGTACCCCACCCTCCGACCTCCGGCTAGGTAGCGCACCTTGGCCTTAAAATAGCAACGTTGTGCCATGTTAGATTGATATAGACAAGCAATAAAAACATTAAAAGTTGAATGGAAAAAGATTAATTTAAAATACGACCATTAAAAATCTTTGAAGTGTATATTTGTGAATTATATATACTTAAGGCACTTCATGAGAGTAATGTCTTTTGCCTTGCCTTCTCGCGGCCTTGCCGTTACTTGATCACGATCACAATGGTTTGCTTTTGTAATTATCGTTTTAAATTTAAATCACGTGTTTAACCGAAATTAAATGTAATGTTAATACCATATGTTCATTCGTAGTCTCATGGTGGGCATAACCTCCATAACATAAATAATGTGATTGATTGTGCTTACTGCAAAGAGTTTTATTGCGAAGGGAGAACTATTTTCCATTATGTAACAAACTCACTTTGTCTAGAAATGATAATTAATAGAAATAATCCCTACATATTAACTCTTTTCTTTTGGCTTTAATTTAAAGTAACCTATTATATTATAGTTTTAATATTAATGTACAAAATAATTCATTCGAAATATTTTATAGTACTTTATACTTTTTTATAACAAACGGTGATTTTATAGGTAGAGACACTTAATAATTATAAAAGATATTTTCAAATTAAATAATTACATAAAATTTAAATAATCGACATACTAATAAGAATATCGTAGACGTAATAACAAAAAGGTTCACACCTTTCCAGTATTTTGAGACAACTTTTGCTACTCGTAAGTAGCTTCACTATATTTTTGCCGTATTTATGTACCTTCATACAAAAATATTATAGCTTAAAATTTCTTATATTTGTAACTGGGCATTTTGTTTGTGATGACACGTGTCATATCTTTCCCAATATTTATCGTATTTGGATTTTGATGTTTGACATCTAGCTTAATCATTATAATAAGCCTTTTTCAATCCTTGGATTTATATGGATGTGGACAAACCTTTGGATTTACGCACCCAGTTTTTACCAGCCGTCCTTCGCAATTCGCTTCATCTTGCCAGTAGGTGTCCTCCACTATGTTTACCAAGACGCGTTGTTTACTCCAGCACCGTACTATCGCTATTACACTAAAATTAATAACTACATAGTGTGTAGTTATTTTAATAACTCTAGCATAGTAGCTATTGTCTAATACTCATATTCCGAAATTAAGGCTTAAAGTACTTACTAGGTACTTTAATTCAACATTACACAGATAAAACATTAAAAAGATATTGGAAAATTCCACACGATTATATGTGAAACTAGTTTAACTGGTACTTATATTTTTCCGCTTATTGTCTATTTGGAACAGTGTAATTTCTCAATACGTTGTTGTATATAACAAGCTGTCTATTATGCGGAACTGTTGGAAAACTGTTATTTCTCGTATACACGTTATGTACAACGTAAAGAATGTTCATAACGCGTGCAGTGATTTGTACATAATTAGAAATTTCACAATTTCGTTTTTTTTCTTTTCATAGTCAATATATGCCCCTGGGTGTGGGGCTTCTTATTTGAGAAGGTGAAGATTGCTAAGATGCTTGTCCAAGGTGGACTAGTGGGGCACATCATAATCTCAGAATAAATACCGGTTCATAAATATATTTATCCTGATGCAGAAATCGAACCCTTGACCATTGTCGTTTCGCCACTGAGCCAATTAGGTTGTTGCAATCTCAACAATACGAATGAATGATACATTATATTTTTATTACCAATAGTTTAACTCATAGTAGTTATTTTCAAAGAAAAATTATATTCCTACTACTTCCTATTACTTGGATGAGTGGCGATCCAGTAGCGTTTGAAATTTGAGGAGCGACCTTGGTCGCAGTTTCATCGTCGTCCGCAGAGACCGCAACTTGCGGGCTTTCTGTTTGTGAGTTTTTTCAATGAAGTTATAAAGCCTCTAGAAGCAACAACGCTAAACAAGCTAGCTATATACATACATATATACATACATATATTAAAAGGGCAAAAGAGTTTCTACTACAAATGTTGTCTCTTTACTAACGTATCCAACGTGGTGACTATGGATAAATGAACGAATTATTTTCCCATAATTACCACATTGCGCATATGGAAAGCATGCATTTAAGATAGACCTATATTCATTTTGTGGATCGCTATTTCCTCCTTATGATAATGAAATAAATTGAAAGCTACGATATTTATTATAACATTTAGGAGAAAGTACCGACTAGCATATTTAACTCTGCTACTTCGGCATTGGGGGTTGTGATGATGCTGTAAAATATTATATAATAAAATTCTAGGATATATAAAGATATTCTCTTAATATGGAGGACTAGACAGTCCTCCATATTAAGAGAATATCTTTACTGCAGTGAAATATAATATAAAGGGCCAATCTCCTTTTAATTTAATGAAATTATTCCTTTGAATGTAACGAATTTTTCATTGTATACAAACCTAATCTTAAGGTAATCGCGGCGTATGTATTTTGCGGAGAAATTGCTGCCGCTTTACAATAGAGTCGCGATTTAATTTCCCTTCAGGTATCTATTGTGTTAGCGTCGCACGGCGCTTTTCATTAACTTGCTCACGTAAATTCATAGTACGACAGTTGCGCCTGTAATCACTCCACTCGATGGGGGAAAAAAAAATATTACTCAAAAACATAAAATAAGAATGTTTTTGAGTAATATTTTTGTTTTTATATTTTATATTTTTGCTGAACTTAAATTAAAGATTCTTGCTTATTGATGAGCTAACTCTATAACTGCTTTATTTGAACTCAAACATTTGTTTTCATAATAAATATTCTAATTATGTATGTGTTTTCTAAAAATATGATGAAAATTTTATAATCTATTCGATCATACAATCCTTATTATTATTGCATTTTAAGTTACAATGGTAAAATTTTTGTTTTGCTATGAAAATACTTTTTCTTGTGATTTAAATTATTGTTTCTTTTTTTGGCAAAATGCAATGACTTAAACCATTAAATATTGATAATGCATAGTTAAATTGCTAAACTTTTAAAACAATAAAACTTCATTTTTCATTTACATACGTTGTTCACTGCGAATGTCAAGTAAATATTAACTCTGGTTTCACACATACACCATCTACCTCTTTGGTACTCATTATATTGCATGACGCAAAATGCGCGAGTTAATCCCGTCAGTATTGCATGCGAAAATTGAGCGTGTCACGCAATTGCAATACACAAACATATACAAGTGATTGACTTTGTTTCTTATTTTGCGCATTAACCAAGGCAACTGGATAATATACCTCCTTATGTATAATCATCGTCGAATATGGAAGCAGCAATAAACTTGGTCTTTACTAAGTTTATTGCTGCTTCGAAATATTATAACTATAACCAAATTTTCCAAGCACCAATGACTATCAACTTGGGATGGTTAGCAAGAATTCTAGTAATAAAAATATTGTTTCTTCTTTAAAACAAAACACTAGTTGAAGGCATGCCAATGCTAAAGATAAGCTTCTCTGAATCCACACCACCTAGTTAATATTTCGTGATTTATATAACAAGTAATATTAAAAAAAATAAAGTAGACATTACTTTAATATCCTGCTTAATATCTTATATAATTTAATTTCTCCCATATAAAACTAAAAAAATGAATTAAATTATTTAAAAAGAACTGTTATTTAATTTTATTATTTAACTAAAAACTTATTGTGCCCGGCATGTGTTTTAATGCTAGGTGAAAAAAGAAACAAAGAATTTTCTTTTTAGAACATGGACCTTCTTGGCAATTTAACAAAATTATCACATTCGAATGAAAGTTTCCGGAACGTATACAAGACAAACTTACAGAATAGCATTCATATATATATATATATATATATATATATATATATATATATATATATATATATATATATATATATATATATAATATTTATTGTGTGTATGTGTAGATATTTTCAACACGCACAAGGTATGTGTATATGGGCTACATGAATACTATTTGCAAATTGGAACAGTTGCGAACACTTGAAACATTATTTTACAATCTTTGGCTGCGGTGAATTTCTGGAAAATTCAAATCGCAATATACGTGTACAAAATGTAAATTTAGATATATTGAGAGGTATTTATAACACTCCACGGAAATGAGAATGCTACCACATTTTATTAAGCTACCGTGCATTAGTAGTAGCACACTTACTGTGGCGTTCATTTGTCTGCCTGTCCGTTCGTTGATGGACGGAAATCAACAGAGAAATTGATTGTTCGTTCTACCCCAGTTGACACATTTGACTTTATGATAATGATTTTCAAATTCCAACAAAGCTTACAAGACACTTTGTCATTCTCACACATTCCCATTAATGCATTATAATATTGTATTCACTTTAGTATGAGCGAAGATTTTCTACCAAATCTATTAAATTATTTCATGTTATATAGATGGAAAATCTGTATGTGAAACAAACGATCTAATCTGTTATACCTTCCTCAATAAATGAGCTTCCTTCAGCGCTTAAAAATATTGTTTTTAATTTTAAGTTAAAGCAATTAAATAATTACAAGAATGAGACAGCCTTTCCTCTTCGGGTTAAACATAATTCCCAGACACAAGCCGTCGCTTTATATATATCCTTAGATTCTAACTCGCACTTACTAAAGTCTCATTTTTTTCATAGTTTCATAATGTATATTAAGTCCGCCTGTTGTGCACTCAGTGAAAAAGTTTGAATAAATAATATAAAGTCAACTATATTTATATATATATTTTCATCGCTTTTCGCTCTCGTGAGAATCAGGACGTGACGGGTGGCGAACCACGTCGCCGTCATTTTTTCAACAAACTAGGTATATTCGTCTTAGTGAATCCCACGACCCGCAAGGGAGGATGGAGGTCAGCCCCAGCAGAGCCGCTGAGGTAAGGCACCATAGTACCCGGGGGAGCCCGATCCCGGGACGATCGGCACGCTTGCGACTAGGCTCGCCCCTAGCCACGCATCCATTGGCACGGCAGACCGTGGATTGGCGGAGTGAAAGGGAAAGAATAGAGAAGAAAGGAAGGGGCAGCAAAGACGAATCTATTATACCTAATTTGTCGAAAATGACGGCGACGTGGTTCGCCACTCGTCACGTCCTGATTCTCACGAGGGCGAAAAGTGACCAATGACTAGCCGTTTCGCTGCGATGAATGGTAGAGGATGGAGCTCTGTGGTCTCTGCCAACCCCTGCGGGGGATAGGCGTGAATATATAATAAAAAGAATCTTCTGTAGGCATTGAAATAATTAATAAACTAAAAATGATAGGAACACATGTGTGATATAAAAGTCTTAACGCGACAGTCAAATTCGTTATAATTAAAAGAGTATTAAGTTTGTGTGTTCTGTTAATATTTGTTATAGCATCTATTCGAAATTATTTAATAATAATAATACTTAATAAAATGAAGTCTAGACTTGAATAGATACGTCCTTTAATGTCGACGTATCATATAGAGGTTAACATCTATCACAAAAATCTTTTTGGTCAAATTGGCGAGAGTCCAAAAGCAATCGCCGTTATCGAGTTAAATGTCGTCGTATCACTACTGTCGGTAACACGCCTGTATGATTACATATAATTTACATTTACTGTCAATGTATTAGAAAGTGTATGCTTAATATTTTCGCCACTATGTTATTACCCACTATATAAACGCCACTAAATTATTACCCACCATGTAAGTTATTATTCAACATAGACCTTGGATTTACCACTGATTACAAATAGCATATATAGGTTCAGAATAAAATATAAGAATAAAAACTGTAACTTATTATTATGCACACTTAATTTTTTTTTCAATTCTGACACATTATTTGTGAAAAGTTATGTATTTTTGTTTTTTTAAATAAGTAGGAAATACGATCCAATATACACCTTTTCATTGTTGCGGTTCTCCACATAATTTTTAAGTTGAAACCATTAAAATAACGATACCGGTATTTTTCAAATCAATCAATAGTGAAATTGTATATTAAATGTAAACAAGAAATACTTTCTTGACGTCATAAGACACGAGTAAACATTGCCAGAGATCGGCGACAATACTGCTGTCAATTAGTAACTAACACATTACTGCTAAAATAATATTAAGAATTTAGCCATAAATAATCTAAAAATATTTCTTGTTTATTATTCACATATAGCTAACTCCCCTACCTTTGTTTTTATAAACGTATTGTTACAAACAAAAGAGGGTTTACTTGTAACCTTCTGTTTGCAATATTACCGACGTCGAAGTACTACTAATGATTCTGTTTATAATAAAAGCGGAGGCAGATTCAGAAAGTCGCCGCACTTTTCCGTCATGTTTACATTCGAATCTGATAAATGGCTTGTTTATTGCCGTCCTTAATTAATGTTTTTAATTAGCCAACATTTTAAGTGATAGATACACTTCAGCGCAACAAATTATTAGGTATGTTCGTTGTATTATTATTTTCATTATACATAATACCGTAATTCTTTTCCATTGTTTTTTAAAATACAAATTTAGAGCTTGTGGCCTCTTTAAAGGTTTACACATGATGTTATGTCGATAGGTAATTAACTATAACTATTTCAGTAACAAGCACAAATACATTTTTAAATACGCAATTTATTTTCTGATACAGAGTTCCTCCTCATACATCGTATCGGACTATGGTCCATACCTTCTCTTAATACAGGGAAGGCGAAGAAAGGAGTAATAACGTAACATGTGTTTTCAGCACATAAAAAGTATTGTATATTATATGAAAAGTAAAAAAGCTTTCTTCATTCTTTGTATAGTTTATATGCATGCCACGATACGATCTATTAACAAAGACGTTTTTGTAATATATCTAGTACCATCCGCATACAGGTACGTACCGGCCGACGTATGGCGTTTGTGCTCCTTTTAAATAAAACTTCAATAATCTTTTTAATGGTAACAATTTTATGTACAACTTTATCTTTTCATACGGTGTACAATAAAGCATTGATTCAAAGTAAATCACTTCACACACCGACGTGTAATCATTTTTAAATGCCTAATTAGTGTAGTTTAATTTGTTTTATACAGCTCATATATGTCCCGCTGCTGGGTACAAGATCTCCTCATTTCTGAAGGAATGGACATTAAACATGTTTTTCGAGATAACTTGGCGTGACACCCAGAATCGGTATAAATATCTGTAGGAGGTATACATTTATCCCGATGCAGGAATTAAACCTGCGATCAGCATTGACCCTGAAAGCGTAACTTCGCTGTTATCTTATTTAAAATCTTCTTCTTCAACTTCAGAGTGTTCAAAATATCGCTGTATTATGTTCAAAATATAGTATATAGAGAGAGAGCGGAAGACTGAATATATATTCTTTTTCTTGAAAGGGATAATTTTATGAATTTTCCCTTCTAAGAAAAAGTTTACGGATATTTCACATATTCAATATAGTGATTTCAGCAGATGTCGTCTTAACGTTGCGTAATCTACTATGAATTTTCAACACTAAACCTATTGGTAGGTCCGGTCCAATTGACCGTTTTAATACTTACAACCGTACCGACGACGTGACCGTTTTAGTACAATTTACAGATAGTTAAACGTTATAATTTGCGTTACGTTACAATAATGCTATCAAACTTTTTTTTAGAATATGCATATAATATATTCTTCAGTCGTTACTGCTAGTTTTTTGTTCCTTTTTTCGATAAAAAAATATTGTGTCCTACCTACCACGGTCGTTCAATTTTTTTGTATTATCAATATATTAGGTGTACAAATAAGTTTCCGCGGTTTGTCAAAAGATGGCCCCACCAGAAGGTTATGGAGAAATTGTCAGATGTAAAACGTAATATCCCAAGTTTAGTCATCTGGCAACACCATAACCTTAAAGTACTAGTGATTCCGTATCAGCATCACGTAATTTTTTTCGTGCAAAAATGTCAAGTTTTATTCCGAATAAGCATCATTTGCGGGAACTTTTGATTTACTTCTTTAATGTGAAAAAATCTGCAGCTGAGGCGCATCGATTGCTTCTAGAAGCATATGGTGAAGCATGGTTTCAAAAGTTTAAGAACGGTGAGTTTGACGTTAAAGACAAAGAACGCAGTGGAAGGCCGAAAGTGTACGAAGACATGGAATTAGAAGTACTATTGGAGGAAGATTCGTCCCAAACGCAAAAAGAACTTGCACTTACTCTACAAGTGACTCAACAAGCAATTTCACATCGTTTAAAATCGTTAGGAATGATTCAAAAACAAGGAAATTGGGTTCCATATGAACTAAAGCCGAGAGACGTTGAACGCCGATTATGCATGAGTGATATGCTGCTTGCCAGGAATAAAAAAAAGAGTTTTTTGCATCGTATAGTCACTGGTGACGAAAAATGGATTCACTACGATAATCCAAAGAAGAGAAAGTCATGGGTTAAGCCCGGCGAACCATCAACATCGACAGCTAAGCCGAATATTCATGAAAAAAAACTCATGCTGTGTATTTGGTGGGATCAGCTTGGTGTCGTGTATTATGAATTGCTGAAACCAAGCGAAACCATTACTGGAGCTCTCTACCGAACACAATTGATGAGATTGAGTCGGGCACTTAAGGAAAAACGCGCCCATTACTACTCCAGACACGACAAAATTATTCTTTTACACGATAATGCTCGTCCACATGTTGCGGCGCCGGTAAAAACATACTTGGAAACACTCAACTGGGAAGTTTTACCCCACCCGCCGTATTCACCAGACTTAGCCCCTTCTGATTATCACCTGTTCCGGTCGATGGCACATGGTCTGTCTGAGCAGCGCTTCACATCATATGAAGACACCAAAAATTGGGTAGATTTGTGGATAGCGTCAAAAGATGAAGAGTTTTTCGACGGGGTATCCGAATGTTGCCAGAAAGATGGGGAAAAGTAGTGGCAAATGATGGAAAATACTTTGAATAAAACGTAATGTACTTTTCCTTTACAATAAATTCCTAATTTTTTATAAAAAACTGCGGAAACTTATTTGTACACCTAATATCATTTTTTTTTTATTTATAATTTTAAAATAGTACATTTTAAAATTATATAATTTATACAAACTAAGGATTATCTCATAGTCGGTGGCAGTTGAAAAGAATAAACAACAACAACAGTACTGAATACAATCTCTAGTAGAACAGTTCTAAGCGTTTTTTGTGCAATTTTGTTACGATTGTTTATTTGGAGGAGGTAAAGAAAGTATGAAAACTTAGATTTAAATTGTTTATTCCTTACATATTGTTATATTTTTATATATCGATTATATGATTTCACAAATATATAAAGCTATTTTTGATAATTGATAATTATACGGTATTTAATTACCTTTTCTTACTAAAAACACTTACGCTCCTTTAGATATAATATTTCATATTTCTAGCATAAACATGCCAAGTTCATTTGTTGATCTTAAACGGGTATAATTTACGAAAATTTTGTTCAGGTATTTTTAATAACATTGTACGGCATTCGAAGGTAAACCAGTTTGAAGTAAATACCTGTCAGTAGAATTATCGTTCGCATGCCAAAGCAACGGTCCTTGCCGACTGTACTATCCGTGCTAGTAGTAGTACCATTGGCTATATATAGATATGGCCTTATGAACCGAGTCTTAACAACCAATAAGCTGTACATTCAACACTTTTCACAGTCCCCTCGAAATAAACATTAATGTCCCAAATGATCACACGCGTTCTTGAGCACGCCGCTGTAAATTAGATAACATCAAAGAATTATTTCATTTGTTAACTTTATATTCTAGTAACTATCACTAGTTATTATAAATTTATTTCGCACATGAAAATCAGTCTATACAATTCATTATAAATGACGTTAAAAATCTGAAATCTGCGTTAGAATGAAATAAATCAACCTAAATTAGAATTCGGTTTGTAAAGTGAGGCCATGGTGTCTTGCTCTTGATACTGAAATTAGATTGTTTATGATATTAATCGCATGAAGCAGGCGTCTGTTACCTGTGTTTAATTTAAACCCCTGGATATGGGAGTAACAGCGCTGTATGATTGTTATAACTAAGTTAACTAAGTGGCTGTGATAAGTTTACACTAAGAATTATTTGTTTGAACATAAAGTTTATTATACTGAAAGTTATTATAATTATTATAGTTATTATAAGTTCGTTTATTTATTATATCATTTAGTTTTTATCGAACTAAAAACATGACTAACATTATTTAGTTAAAATAAAAGGAGAATTTAATTTAATTGTTATACCTATTATAAACTTTAAATATTATATATATTTAAAGTTGTTACTATGGCGTTCATTTTATGCTTAAATAACGCTTAGTTCGAAACGGTCAATGCATTACATTAAGTCTGCATACTGTTTACACATGTTGGGAATCATAAACTATAATTAGGTTTAACTTCGAGTAAACAAGGCGGGCAATGAACTAAAGAAACTCCCTTGAAAGAAGTAGTATAGTACATATGACCTGCAACGATTCTTATATACTACTTATATGTGTATACATACATACACACACATATATATATATATATATATATATATATATATATATATATATATATATATATATATATATATATATATATATATATATATATATATATATATATATATATATATATATATATATATGCTTATACATGCATATAACACTGATTTTGAGATTTGGAAACTGCAATTTCGTTATACATAATTTTCAGCACGCACGAACACGCGCGCGCGAGCGCATTCAAAATTTAGCTCAATACTCAAGAAGTAAATGGAGTGGAAATAAAAATGGCTCAAATATGTCTTACTATATTTCACACGTTAACGTTAAAATGAACATATCTTAATGTTAACGTAAGATATTTGTTATTCAAACCGGTTTAAAAGTTTACTTGTTGGTGAACAAAATTATTATTGTTTTGCTAGTCTTGTCTGAGAGCGCACTTTGTTAAGTTTTAAAAAATATGACAACTTAAACGATAATATTTTGTAATAAAATAATATATAATTTAAAAACAAATATATTTAATATCTTATACTTAGTACTGAAACAAAGAACACCAAATTGTACAATATCGAGTAGATTTCGTTGACTTATAACTATGTAACAACCTTAGTACTAATTACTGTGGACTATGATCTCTAGCTCTTTATCCCCCCTTTATGCCCCTATGCCTATTTTAGCCCCCTTTATGACTTAATATAGAAAAATCCTCCGAATACTCTCTTGACAAATTGTGTTGTCCTAACTGTGCCTTATTTGATTATATATGTAAACGTGCAAGCGTGTCACATGATGGAAAACAATCAGAGCTGCCCATAGATATTTACATTTACATTTGAGAAAATCCATACAAAAATAATATGTAGGTATGTGATACACATACATTCCGACTTTTCATAAAGGAGTGCAGGGCTCCATTAACCTGATTACCAGCTTTCAGTCGCCTTTCAATGTCACCTTTACATTTTCTATCTCAAAACAATGACACCAAATATACAAACTTATTCACTTGCTCAACTTATTCTCCTGCTATCAGCACCTCACAATACGTCGTAGTGTCCTCCGCTTGTTTCGACTCTGATGTACGGTAGTGAAAGTTGGGTTTGGCAGAGGAGTCATGAAAGCAAATTGACCACAGGAAACATATCTTGACCAAATTTTTAAGAAAGGCCAGGTCAAAAGAATCCTTAATCAGTGGGCTTATATGAGGAAAGTGATGAGTATGGAGGAAGCAAGGAAAGTATGCGAAGATCGTAGCACATGGAGATCTGTGGTCTCAGCCGACCACCCCTACGGGAAACAAGCGTGACAATATGCATGTATGTATAAACATACAGATTTTTTTGTGTGGAATTGTGTTGTTAGCCCTGAAACCTTTATCAAACCGTCGCGGTAACTTTGGAAGTATGCCGACATATAAAACTATAATTTATAAGATTGTAAAGCTCTTTCATTACTAGTTTACATGCGTATAAGCTTTGCACATAAGTCCAAATTCCATACAGGTTAATCATCGCTATATTTATAAGATTGAAGTTTACTAAAGTCTTCATACTTATATACTTACATTTAGTAAGTTTTGAAACTGCCTCGATATACGTATAATTTTGTTCAAAATGCTTGACATATATAACCTACTATACAATAATTCGAAATTCCATTGAAATTTAGCTCATGATTGTATTCCTTTATTTACAGGTTTTTTCGTAGTTACAAAATGATTACTCATAATATTTTACGTTCACAAGTAGCATCGAAAGTAGTTTAGGGAAAAGGTATAAATCACAATGAATGATTGAGACAGCCATTACACCTGTAAGATGTAAATGTATTGCGATTCAGGTGGATAGGGCAAGTTGTATCGGCTCCGGGCGAGGCGCATGAAAAATATTTGGGCCCGAGCCAACGCTGCTCGATTGGCGGGCGTACGACGCTCTTGTCTGAGCACGTCGATGGCTCCGTAATGCAATACCTTACGATAAAGTGCATCTTGTGCACGCATTAAACGCTCTGCTTCTAAATATACTTTCGCGTATTTATTCATGCAATAGACTGCATGCTAATAGATTTTTTAAACTCTATAAATCTTTAGTATGCATTTAAAGAATGTATACATGCAAATAATATAAAAATAACAACATTGTTCTATACTGGCCATCACTCAGATATTTATTTGCATTCTTACAATAACATTATTGACGATCTAATTGGCTTAGCTGTTAAAGTATTTTAAAAATATAATTAGTTAATTTTATGGTGTATGTTCTACTGTTGACACTAGTTGTGGTTTTAACTATAAATTACCCTCATAATTTATTATAACGATCCATTATAATGATAATAATCAATAATTTTAGTGTCTATGTTCTACTGTTGTTACTAGTTTTGAATTTTATTATAAATTACCCACATACTTTATTTAATAACATAAATAATAGAATAAATTAGAGCTGTTTTGTTTATTGCCATAATATATGTGCATTAAAGATAAATTAAGGTTTGACGTGTTTGTTCATTGCAGGTGAGTAACGGCAATGTCATCGATACCGGAACACCCACTCTACTGGTATTTACCATTTTGATATTTAGCATACTTAGCATGTGAATGCACCCCTAACGATTACATATACATATATTGTTTATTTGTAATGTGTGGAAACTACCATCTTAATTATTTCAATCTCACAAACGACATTTGCGCCTGTTAAAGCAATTCTGGTCGTTTTTGGTCATTGATTGATTGGTTTATATATTCATACAACACAACATTTAGTTAATATATTTTATTAAATTATTTTGATCACAATTTATTTATATCATTAAAGATTTATCTACATTAACAATTTTGTATATTTATAGTCCCCTTTTTTCTAATGGTTACAAATTCAACAACAAATAATTACTGTTCGATATAGTTTTACAAGTTCATGTAAATTATTTTAATTTTTGATTTAAAGTATAACAAACACAATGCTTGGAAAACGACTTTGCTTTTGCCTTTCATTTTTAAAAATTATATATGTGGATGGTTTTTTTAACTAAATTAAAGTAATACAATACTAAAAAACGGGTAATCAGTTAAACTGAGTGTACTGGAGAACCGGATAACGTAAATACATTTTTAAAAATAAATTTAAACCTATATTTTATTTATAATATAAGCTTTAAGCGATTAATATAAAATTGTGTTAAATCTCTATTATTTAAAAAATATTTTTTTTATTGAATAATTATATATTTTATTCTTTTATTTTATGATATCACGTGCACAAACTATAACAATATAGTAAAAAAATAACAAGAAAAATAACAAGATCGGACACAAATTGTGTCCGATATTGTTATAATTTCTTATGACATAAATAACGCCCAGCTATATTACTATTCGTCAAGTCGTTTTCGCGATCAATTGATAAAGAGTAAGATGCCAAGAGATTGATAAATGTCTCATAAAAATTTGAATAACTGATAATTTGTTTTTCTATTTATATATTTGGAGTGAATAATAAAATCTAATTAAAAATTTTAGTCATTCTTTACTTAACAGAATAAGCTACAGACAAACAAACATAATGGTCTCATTGAAACATTATGGTTTTTGTTAGAACATTCGGCAAATAAACTATGCGAATACTTTAAAGTTATTTTTATATATAAATAATTATGGGAACAAAAAATCACCATTTGAGAGCTTAGTTACTCAATTTCTTAATCAAAAATCATTCGAATAATCTGTAATGCATGTAGCTTTGATTTACGTTTGAAAAATGTATCCTTCATTCACGTATTTTATACTCTTGATATGTTGATTGCAAAACTATTGTAATAATAATAATTACCTTAAACTCAGGCTGAATACTTCAAGGGAACACGCATATAATTATGTATGGCGAACGAGGCACTGGTCACTTCCAGCCCGCACCTGCTCCGCATATAAACGATTTTTCATTGATTCATGACTCTAAGCTATTTTCAACTCTTCTCTATGTACACACAGCATGTTGTATTGCTCAGCAAGCTGTTAGTCGTGCTTTCTGACTGTGTGTATTGCATATGAATGAGCCGTATTTGGTAGCTAAACTCGTGTATGAATATCCTTTAAAAATAATAGTTGAGCATTATCACTAGCAAACTGATATAAATATTGTGAGGAATGTTTTAAATTATTATAATATAGATCGCTAGCAGTTTAAAACAATCAATAAAAATTAACTAATTAAAAGCATGTTTTCGGTTCGAAGATGTTAATGGTGGTAGCCCATTGGCTTTAACAGCTTTATCGAAGCAAGAAAGCGTGTGCATGTGTTACTTTTTATACTTAAATATCATTGGAAAATTGAATATAGTTTACAGCTTAAGCAAAGGCTTCAAACTTGAACGCAAAAATAGAAGTTCTACAACAGTAAATCTATTTTGATGACTCATTGGCTATTTCTTATAATAATAATTCAATTGTAAGATTTATATTGTAACTGAAACGTATGGGTATATGCTAATGTATTGTTTTTATAGTTTACAGAAAATTATAGTTTATAGCGTAAGGAAGAACTTAAAAGTACTTTTAGGTTTATATCTTAGCACAGTGTGGGTAAAGACTATAAGGGATGGTCCGCGAAAATGACGCTGTATTAAGATTTTCGAATGCATAATGTTACACGTATAATACATACACGAACAAAAATATACCCACACCGAATTATGTGCATCAAGTCAAGATATATCAAAATACATATTTTATTAACAATCAACCCTCACTGTGGTATAAGTAGCACCAGTTTGGTACTCACTTAATATTTCCATTACCGGTGTTATAATTTTACTAGTACTGATTTAATATTAATGCCGAGTGTAATAACTATAATTGATACCGGCCAATTTAAAAGTCTGATCCGCTAAAAGGTCATTTGAACCTGTTTTTGAAAATATATAGGTATTTCAAACCGTGGAATGGACACATAGGTAGAATAAAGAATAAGACAATAGATAGGAGCCTGAAGTTTGTTTTATGTGCACATTCTATTTTTATGTATAAACATGACATTTCTGAGAGAGTTTTAATGATCGCTAACTTAAAGCAACCGTGCAAGTTTTAAATTTATCGTTTCTCTCTTGATTACTATCCACAAAAAGAATGTTCGTTTGCAAAAACCTAAAAGACGTATATATCGGGGCACGAACAACTCTTTTACATCTTTTATTCAAATTTTTTGTCACCATATCTCACACTGCTGAGACCAGTCTAGGTCGTCCCTCCCTTTTCCCGGTAGTAGGTCTTCCCCCTTCTTTTCTTACACACTTAACTAAGGTGGATTGGTAGAATATCCAGATTTGTCAACCTATAACCAAACATATTTTTATCCCGATCCAGCAATCGAATCCGCGACCATTGGTTCCAAAAGTGTAGGTAGTTTTACCAATGAGCCATTAAGTTTGCCAGAAACTTTTCTTATTCTTAGCAAATTAAGTTAGAAACAAATTACTCATTAGCTTATAGCTAGATTGTAATGACAATAGTCGAGTGATCTTTACAAAAAAAATTGATTAATTGAGTCAGGCGTTATTTTGCGGAAATTCATTCTGTTCTGACTATCCAAATAGTATGTGGATAGTCAGAACTTTTACTTAGCTAGGATCCGCGACAAGCAAACAAAACTAGAAAAATAATTATGTGTTTTTATTTATATATTATTATAAATAATAATATTATTATTATTTTTCTATTTTTGTTTGCTTGTCGCGGATTTTAGCTAAGTAAAAGTTCTGACGGTTCATACAAAAAAAATTGTTTTAACAAACAAGTTGTACACAAAAATATCACTTAATTTGAACTTCAAAGTTACGTAATACTTGTACTTACGTAATATTTTAAGTACAAAGTTAAGTAATAACGTATGTCGTATGTTGTATATAGCATGGGTGTCCGTTGGCAGAATAAGGTTACAGGTCAATCAGTAAACGCATGCTTACTGATTATTTTTTTCTCATATTGAAAGAACATCCTCTTTTTACGTCACGAACATGATTTCAACAAGTTAGAGAGACCATGGAGTGTCAACGTGATTCCCTAACAAATTAATAAACCATTTCAGCGATTACCTCTGGCCACCCAGGTCGCCAGAACTCAGCACTAAAAGAAAATATCGTTTGCGAGGTTAACGGCATCTCGACGTCACTACTTCAGCGAATGGCACAGAATACTGTGGCTAGATTCCAAGAGTGTGCCAGACATGGCAGTCAACATTATAGACAAAATAATTTTTTGTTTAGCTATTTTTTAAATTAAGCAAAGATTTACGATTAAATAAAGATTTACGAATTTAAATATTATCCCTCGTCTGTTGAAGAGAGAAAAGTGAATGCTACGTCAACCACCACGTATAACCATCAGGTCGCGAAAGGAAACTGAACATGAGTTTTAGCAAAAATTTTATAAGCATTGTAGAATATTTTAATAGATTTTTACTATAATATTATATTCCGTTATTAATACACAATATTTTAACCGTTTTACTAGAACATAAGATATATACTAATGATCAATAAATACAGCTGGTGGGACAGTTTTGAGCCTAGGCTAATTCCAGATCTCGTGTAATGATTTAAGATTCATATAACCTATTTGAATTTTAGAAATGGCTTGCAAAAATAGCAATAGATTGTGATTGATACACACATCGTCAATTTTTGTAGCAATAGGTCATTGTCTACTTTCTCTTGTGCCTTTTGGAAGTCAGAGATATACTGAAAACTCCTCACTGGCCAAATTCCATGGTGTTGAAAATATTGTTGATAAAGTTTGTGTATCTTCTTATTGTGTATATGTTCGGTTCTGAACCGAATAGATAATCGCTAACGTAAGTATAAATTTGCTGTGCAATTCCCTTATTTTATAAGATTTGGAACAATTTATTTGCAGCAATTAAAATATTTTTGAACGTAGTACAAATTATAAATATCAATGGGAAGCGCGAATCTAGCATGGGATAATAACGTTAATCTTCAATCGTGATAACGAACTGAATCCGAGAGTGTAACCTTTGAAAGTTGTCGCGATTCGAAGTACCATTAAGGCCTCTCCTGGACCAGTGCCAGAGCGGGGATATTATTAGCACGCTGGCGTCCGAGTTAATCAAGCTCAAATAAGATCAATATTCCTCGTGGGTGATGGTTTCAGGGGCGCGGGCCTGCGCTTAGCCGCCTGTCAGCCAGGATTACATACCATATCGGACAACGACGACGGGGCCCAAAACACTTATTTAAATTATATACTTGTAAACATAAATAACCTTGTAACGTCACTATGGCATTTCTGCACAAAACTAACAGAAATAAAACAGCTGATACAAACCGATTCATCGAATGATTAATGCTTTGCTCCGTGTGTGTGGAAGGACACTAGACATTCAAACACCGCCGCTGTATTTCGTAACTTATAATGAAGAAAGTTCATAGCTCTATGCTGCGTCTATAGTACTAAGACCAGTTTTATGCGAGAGTAATTTCTTGGAACTCGGTGCGGCCCACGGCTTGGTGTATATACATTTTCGCAAAAAGGCGTTTGACTCAAATATTTTATTGAAGCTATTTTATTAGTTTATATTAATAAACGACCATAAAATTATGTGTAACTGAGTCGTCATGGTGCACTTTAAAATTGCGTATTTAAACTACAAGTGTATACAAACTAGAGATTTCTTTTACGAAATTAACATTTACTTAATTGTTTATGATAAACGTTAGTCGGAGATTAGCGTGACTGCTCTGGAGATGTATGCATGCCAGCGAGAGAAATTCTCCTCAATACACAATAATTTTTACATGACTACTTATGAGAAAAATATACGGTTTAACGCTTGATAATTAAAATTTTTGCGCAGTTATTCATCTTTTCATTAACTTATTAGACTAGTTTTCTCTACAAAGAGGAGTTACAGTATGGTGAATACAGGCGCAACTCATAACAAAAAAAGGAAATTACTGTTTAATTTTTATTTTCCCATAATTCAAGTGAGACACAAAAAGGTCCTATATGTGTTTGTCCAGATTTTGCTAGCTTTGCGCGTATTTATGTGGACTCTCATTTACATTTTCCTGAGCACGTTAATATCATTTAGTGTAATGTTTACTTTATTTTCACAGTAATATTTTTGTGAAAACATTGCTGTGTATTTTTTTAATAATTTTTACCAGGTATGTAATCAATTGCACGTTAAAATATGTTTAATCTGTTTGTGAATCAATTGCTTGCTGCATTACAAACAAGGAAATGATATATAAAAATAAATTAATTAAAGCGTCGACCAGGCATAACACACGGGACGAGTGAAGCTCGAATGCAACTTCAAAGAGGTTGACTCATCCAAGCTCGACCTATCCAAGCGTTCTAGTGCAACGCTCTGTTTCATTTATTGCTGATTATCGCGCTGTCAATTAAATGCTTCAACAGACACCATGTTCATATTCTTAAATTTCTTTTGAGATCTCGTCAACTGCATTTAGTTATCTCAATTATGAGAGCTCGTTATATTATCTTCTTACTATTACTAACAGCTATGATTGAAAACTTAAAAAGCGTGATTTTTAACTTTGTCATCATCAACAGCGTGTTATATTCGACTTTTAGAAATAAGCCAAGGCATTGAATCACATAAATCCAAAAACGTATTTATGTTACAGGTGTTTAGACATGTTGCCCTCCTAAACCATAAAAAATGTGTATACACTAATAATATGGTATGAAAGAATCCATATATACGTATGTATAAATAAATATATGACATAATTTGTGTTCAACGACATTTGTGGGTAAAATGTAATAATAATTTAATTATTTAACTTGTTTGTTAAATAACTAAAATAACATAACATCATACAAATATGTTCCTTACAAAGATTAACTAACGGCTCTAATTTAAACATATAGTGATTTAAATACCCAGATAGTTTAGACCGTATAGCATTGTGAATCAGTGACAATAAAGCGGAGGAAATGGGCGCGGCATAGACGAATCAAATAAACATAGTTGGGTGTCTCAATGTACCTTATGGACGCGTTTGTTTCTCTATTTATGTTCCATAATGTAAGTATTCGATGAGAGCATTTTCAGTACCAATAAAAAAGCTGAATACTACTATTCATTCTTTGAGAAATAGGTTCGTAATATCTTGAAGGTCTTGTAGGAAGTAGGTAGCTATTTGATTATTATTGAATAATTTATTTGAAGAACATTTTTACAATTATAATACATCTAAGAACGTCCATTTCAAGTATAATGTTAATTATATGTCACAAGTATACTTTGAAAATCCAAAATTTTTCTGTCCACTTTCTGTCTTTAGATAACTTCTTTATCTTTATTTATAATAATACCTTTTAAATAATATAATTAATTAGTTTTCTTTAAAATAATATTTTATAAATATACCTAATAAAATAAAATACACCAAATTGGATGTTAGATAAAAATAATTTAATAAAATACTTTTTAAATTTAGCAGTAACATTTGAATTTTATTATTCAAAAATATATTATTTATTCATATTTATGTTTTAAAGAAATATTACTTCTGTTAAATATCCCCTAATAAATAACGTGAGCAATCAAACATACTATTTGTCAAGCGTGCACTTAAGACGCGTTGAACGAGTTATTTAAATTTTAGTGGTAAACGTTTATACTATAAAACTTATATTATAAGTCATTATTAAGACCCTTTTTATTTCTCAATGAGAAGGTAATTTTTTTGATAAAGACTAGGTTATCTAGGTGAATGAAATTATGTACTTGACTAAAATATACGCATTTTTATCAATAAAGAAATATTGAAGGTAAATAAAGAGAAGGATAAATGAAAATTTGTCACTATAAAACGTTAGCGTAAAATGTGGCGTAATTCGTTATTGTTATGTTTTAAAATAACATGAAGATTATATCGAAATTTTTTATAGATTTCGATTATAGTGAAAAAACATGAAGATTATATCAAGAGTCAAACATATTACAAGCTACTTGTTTTAAAGGCCGGTAAGGCATTTGTGATGCCTATGGTGTTGCAGACGTGTATTGGGAAAATGGTAATATGGTAATGGTAATGGAAGGCGTTGATTGCTTTCCATCAGGTGACATGCTTGCTCGTTTGTCTCCTGATCGCATATTGGACATATATACTTGTCGTGGCTATGAAAGTCTCTTTAAGATCATTAATAGAATTAAGCGTAGCTTTGCAGTACAAACCATTTGATTTTAAGCTTAAAAGTGTTGCTCTATGAGTTATACTTATTATAGAAATTAATGCTTCTTACAATTATTTCTATAAGTATCATAAAAGACAATACTTAATATTTTTATTTAACGTTATGGAAATTATGATGCCCACGTATAAAGTATATACATAAAGGTAAAGTATGCTTATAAATATCGCAATTGCAAGTATATGCTATCTTTATATTTATTTACGAGCATATATATCAATTCAACCATTAAAATATATTCAACCATTTATATATAATAATAAATGATAACCATTCACGCGTCTAACTTACGAGTAACTGTACCGCGTTTGGATTCCCTTTAATTATATTCATATAAATTGGAGTATTTCATCATTGTATATGTAAAGGAATCAACGATAATTATTAAAACAGCAAATTTGTCTAAAACTATTTGTGCAGTTAAATTTTCTCCCGAATGGCCGTGGATAGATGTTACGGGATTAGCTAAATATAAATGCAAAAAAAATCACATATTAGTGCCTTTACGAGGTTTTCAAAAATTATTTTGCAACGCTCCGAGAAACGTAAGCTAAGTAATAGACATAAGAGCGTTAACCTAACGTTTTTGCTTCACTAATGTGTTGTGTGCGTGCCTTGTAGCGTAGAGGGAGAGACGGTTTGCCGAGCCCGGAAGACAACCATTTCAGCCCATTTACGAGCAAGTACTCAATGGCCATCTATATCTATTATTGCGTGAACTGACGACATTGTGTCGTATAAACGATGGCCTTGTTACCACAATCGTATCCCAATCCTGATCTATATCATATATCATATCTATTTTATTAATTTATATTTTTTTTAAATACAGTAAAAAAATTATAAATTAATAAAATAGATATGTACACTCCTTTCCAAAAGCGGCTGATATACGCATTCGATGACCAGCACGGGCCCCCAAGTTACTGCATGAGCACCGGATTGCTTGATTGAGGTTCGTTAGAAATTGCCTATCTTGGACACTTGGTAACTGGTGTAGCGTACTCTTCTCCGATGAGGCTCAAATTGGTCTGCATGGTGAGGATCGACGTCGGCGAGTGTTACGAACACCAGTGAACGCTATGTTGATGTGTGTTTTGAAAAAATCACCCCTTATGATAGAGGATCTGTTATGTTTTGGACTTTCAGCTATCGTACCGTGATAGTACTAATTGAAAATGGTTCACTAAAAGCGCCAAGGTACATAACAGAAATCCTTTGTCGCCAATCCAATATCGCCCTCAGAGTCAAAGCGATCGCAAGCTTGATTCCTGCATCGAGATATATATATATATATATATATATATATATATATATATATATATATATATATATATATATATATATATATATATATATATATATATATGTATAGCTTACATTTATCTATTTCGAGTCTGGATGTCCCGTTAATCCGCTCTGGACAAGTGTAATTTTCTTTCTTGATCGTTAATGTCTATTCCCCAGAAATTGGGAGAATTTGTGCTCGACAATGGATTAAAATTATATGTAATGAAGAAAAAAAAAACAACATACATTCTCTGCAAAATTCATCACAAAAATGAATATAATTAAAATAATCTGCGGGATCATTCATATGCATGACAGACTTGCCCTATACGACGGAGCTGTGCTCGCCGAGGTTGAGCTGCTCGTTGGTAAACACTGTACATTCACCCCCGGTCACGTGACGCAGCTGAAAACTGTTGAATATTAATGAACAAAATTATATTCCACAGAAGATATCCCACCGAAACAAAACTCTATTCCGCGTCTGAGCAAACGGAGCCTAATGCCAGCTGAAATCCCCACTTTCAATTCAAACAGTGCGAAATTAAAATAACATGGAGTAAAACCCGAATCAAGATTTGCGCAGTTTTTCATTTTATAATTTTATCTCTCGATGTAAGAGCTTTTCATATATTGGCTTTTGTCTTTAAATTTTAAGTACTTTATGCTTAATATATAAATTTACTGCTCTTTTTGCTGAAATTATTAGGCTACTTATTCTCGAACTACGAAAAATTTGCTTCAAATATTTGAACCACTTAGTTACGACCCAAATCATTGATTACAGATAAATGTATAAAGCTTAGTGAACCACCCGAGGTTCAAACGTTTACTCATATCATTCCTATAAGTCTAACCGCGCAATATATGACTGTTATGTATTGATTCATCCACATTTCATACATAAGAGAAAATCCTAGCAAACCATACTCTTGCTGTTATATGGCAAATTGAAAATGCGTACACACAACCTGAATAAGGCAAAATTATTTAGGTGATTTAGTTACCACATCATTAACACAAAATCCAAAGATGAGATTCAATGATAATACAATTTGATGAATAGGAAACTGAAATGAATGCAATGTACCTAATTCGAATGAAAACTGCTCAACGTATTTCCTCTTCAACCCCTTAATGGAAATCGTCGTAACCCCGTCTAAAAACCTGTTTTTCTTCTTCATGCAAGACTGTTCAAAGCGTTGAAACTCCTTCGTCTCAGAAAGTAAATATCATTGCGTCATGTTTCATTGTACTAGTAAATATCATTTTTATTGTGTATTTTAGCTCTTTATATTTTAATTCATAATAAATAGAAATTCTTTAGTTTTTCTCTGGTAAACGTTTTTATCGAATGTGGTCTCTTCTTTCTTTCACCAAAGACAATATGATGAGTACGTAAACCCCACCAATTAAATTAATTTGTAAACCAATAAATACCTCTCCTCAATACGGAAAGCGTTGTTATTTTTTCTTCAATCTATCTTAGCATGCAAAAACAACTTTATACTTTTATTATATAGACAACTTATTGTTAAACAGTTGTTTAACTTGCGCCTTATCAACATGATAGTGAGTGCGCGTTGTATTGACCGTAAATGAGTCTCCTTGGCCAGCTTATCACAGTAGTAACAATAACTTGAGATTTATTTGTACTTAAACGCAAACATTAGCAACTAAACTCGTAATTACTCTACGACAATGGCAATTATTGACATTTTACATCAAATTGACTAAATAATCAAAGTGGAAACTTTCATTTGTACCGTAACCATTGTATTAAATTATAATAATGATTTTATCTTATGTTTTTTATAAGCTGCCCATTGTAACAGTTGTATCCAATCATATTGATGATTTTATCTTATAAACGTCTTTTTCATAAGATCTCGTATTCTTGCCATATTATTAACAACTAATTTTACAAATGTTATATTTGTAAAATTATAATATAAAGTTATATTTGTCATAATAATGCTAAAACGCGAAAATCTACTTTTGAGACGACACGCGTAAGTTACTTTCATCTCGATGAAACGATCTTGCAAAATGGAATGGAGATGTCGAAACGCACTTGACTACTTTTTGTATAGTTATACTATGTATACTTTTTAAATACTATATAATCGTTAATGTTAAATTCCAAGACTTCAGAAATTCAATGTGAATGTAACAATCGAGGTGGCTTGCATACGCCTACACCTTCAGCCGATAATTTAAAAAAAATATTTCGGTTGTTTTCTGAATTGTACAATAAAACATTCTTAGTTTTATTGTACAATTTATAAAATAGATTGTTCATCAGTCGTTTTTGAACGTTGGTCTATAATGTCATGTTCAGTTTACACATGGAAGCGTAATTGGTTGAATTAAGGGGCCATTCATGTACAGTCTAAATTAGAGTTGATTCCCATCCAGATGTCCACTGTGTTAGTAATATTATGATATCGTGATACGTGATGACGTATGTGCATTGTCGTCTCTCTATCCCTCTCTCTCCCTTGAACCGGACGTGGTCCAGTTGAGATCAATTGCGTTTAATTGTTCTAGATATAATTGCCTAATTGTAAAATGGCCGATGCGTGCTCTCGGTAAATTGTTTCGTCATTCTTAACTCCAAGTGTGATAATAACTCAACATATTAACCTCGAAATTTTCTACTATTTTTAATAAATATGTTTATAAACTATAAAGCACCTACACGATTTTATTCGAAGTATACAAGCAATAGTCTATTATTTATTAATTAATTATAAGTTAACTACTTTAACCACGTTAAATAAAGTTTAAGTTACTTTAGTTAGTAAAAGTGATTGCTTTCAATAACTTAAAGAAGGAGCTCCAGCCCTTATAACCCATATCAGCAGGTAATCGCAACCTATAATCAGCAGGGCTAACAGCTTAAAATGATGTATAGATATTTTGTAAGTGTCGTAGTTAGCGCCGGGACTAAGATTCGCTGTCGTTAGTCTGTTCTATGGAAATTAAATGTTATCATAATATCTTAGTCAATTTCTAAACGTCATATAAAAGCATTAATAGGGGTTAAGGTGGGATGTGTATGACTTTTTCACACAGACACAAATGTATGCCTGTTTTTTGAATTTCATTTGTGGTTAATTATTATTTATTTTTGGTTTATGAGGGCTATTAAGTCTTACCGATACCAAGGATTTTTCCGCTTTTTTTTTTTGCCCGATACCCATTTTCGCGTCTATGGGAGGAGTCATCAATCTCAATCTTATGTCAACCTTTGATACGTTTACAAATATATTTTTTAAATAACTACAATTGTAACATAATCATTACAAAAAAACTCCGAAACTTTAATGTAAATAAATTTAAATTTTTATTAAATCAAGTTAACATAACTTTAAATAAAAACGAATCAACTATACTTCAGCATATTACAGATTGTGCATATTTATAAAATAGAATCGTAATTAGGTTTTCTTAAGCCGCCGCCAGGCTCGCCACTTAACCCGAATTTTGACTATACGCATATCCAGTCTCAGTTGCGCTGTGCAGATTGATGACACTGTCTAAGTAAGTTTTACCACCCTTTAAATAAAGGTTGTCTGTTCTGTTGTTGTATGAACACTCCACTCACGATTCTGTATAAGCACAGTAAGCATACGAAAGTGTACATCTCAAATTTATATGTGTATATAAATACAAATTTAGGAGAACAGTAACGCAAACCCCTGTATACTATACTGAGATCGGCGCTCTCTCTATAAATAAAAAGTCAGTTTGTTTACGCGTCCGCCCCAGTCTAACGGATACGGACGGACTGTGGTGCACCGTATGTGCATGTTTCATGATCATTGTAACTTTTTCCTTTCGGTAAAAGACATGTATAAATAAAACCACACCAATATTTTTTATAAATGTAATGTATATGCAGGTTGTTTGTTAGTTAAGAAATTTCCAACTTATTGCCGGGATATAAGTAAGGGTTAAATATTCCATATTATAAAATGTATATCAATCAATCATCACCAATACAGTCGTAACAATCCGCTGACGGTCATTGGCCTCCCTCAATATTTAGGGGTAGTTTAATGTATATACAAGTTGTTAGTTAAGAGATTTCGATCTTATTGCCGTGGTATAAGTGTTAAATATACCAGATTATAAACTTTATGGGTATGCTTTAATATTTCATCTATACGACCAATCATTGTAAAATGGATCGGGGACTCAGCCAACTGAAAATTTGATGTGGGTGGATGGTTCCTTACTTATTAATTTAGGGATATGCTTAACGTTATAACTGTTTAGCGGATGGTTTCACCCTAGCAAAATAATAACGTCAGGGGTCAAGAAGTATTCTGAAACGCACAGTGTATTACACTAATAGTATGTATCTTTGAAGCAAAGTAAAAAAACAGAGGTTCTATCGTCTGCAATATTAAAAAGAAGAGGTGTATAGCTTATGATTGGTGTGTAAAATGTCATCACCATATTCACGCGTATACTCATTTTCACGCAGATATTTTGTTAAAGACTTATTGAAACAAAAGTATAGAAATAAATAAAACGTAGCAGTGAAAAAATAACGCTACATAACATGAATATAGTGCTAATAAATGTAGGGATGCGAGAACGAGAAAAAAGAAGAGGGGATCCTATAATTATATATACGACTGTCAATATAACCTGCAAGTGCTATACAACAGAAGACACCATGATGATCGATTGCTTTCGGCGTAGTTACGTTTCGAATGAGGCTAGCTATAAATAATTACAAGCCGGTGATCGACTGCAACATTTCGTGTACGAAAAGGCCAACTCTGCGGTCGTCCGTTTGGCAGTCCAGTTATGTTACAAGAGTACATCACTCTTAATTTGAAAAGCCTTGTGTCAAAAAGAGGACTGCTATATGTTGTTTATAGGTATGAAAATAAATATTTCCATTTTATTCGCATTGCATGCTGGCATTAAATTAATACGTCTTTCCGAAGGAGTATTGGACAAGGTGGCGCAACTTTAGGGAAGCCTATGTCTGTGGACTGCCGCAGGCTGAGATGATCATGATAATGATGATTGAGGCGCTAAATAGAAATATATTTATATTTTTGAACGATATCATTTTAATACTTATAATTTTACAGGTTTGCTTGGAATTTTGTTTTGTTTAAAAAAATATAATATAAACAGTACATATGTAAGGTAATTGGCTAATATATTGATAAATGTAATTACATTCGTGCTAAATATATTTTAATTCGCCTATGCGAATTTAGAAATGTTTAGAAGCTATTTGCTTAAAATACTGTTCTTTATCTGAAGAAACCGTTATTATGTAATAGGGATTTTCATTGTACACGCTAGATAAAACCTCACAGCCCACGCGGGAACGTTATTGTTAATGTTTTAAAGGCACTTCCTCTCTCTTGAGACTATTGACTGAGTTAATATCAGAGGTGGTAGGATCGCCCAAACCCCAGAAACCCGCGCTACTTCGAAAAAGGTCTTAAAACGTATTATTTACTAGTCTAGGACCAAACAAACTGCCAAACGAAGTCATAAAAATAGGAGCACCTATCTTAGAAACATTTCTTGCCAATTCTTCTCATCAATCCTTTTAGGTAGAATAGCGCCAGAAATAAACAAAAATCAACCTGTGGAGTAAGCTGGCTTATGCCCGCAATACTCCGCAATCGACCATATTCATGTCATAGAACAAATCCAAAAAAAAATCTGTGGAATACTCCAAAGCATTTGACAGCATAAGACATTCTACAATATGGAAAGCCTTAAGAAATAATAACATCAGTAAGAATATATTTTTCATTTTCAAGATTATAAAAAACATATATTCTTAAAACGTAAGCAGAAAAACCTGGAGGAGGAGACGAATTCACTATAGGAAGAGGAGTGCGACAGGGAGACCCACTCTTACCCCAACTATAGTTCTTCAGGAAATTTTCAAAAGTATTAACAAATTGACACACTTTAAGGTTCGCAGATGATATAGTCTTGTTTCGTGAATCAGCCATAGACAAAAATGGTATAGAGATCTAAAAATCGGGCTTCATAAGAATGCTTCTAAAACTAAAGTGAAGACAAATAGTCAGTCGCGCGTTCGTATCCCACCGCTGCCACCATGTTGTAACCAGTAAAACACGAGAGTACGTCAACCACCGCTTTATTGTGAAATACCCACCACTTAAACACACACACATACAGTTAACATAAGATATACAACATTTTAGTAAATTAAAAACTTAAATTTAAAGTATTATATAGGAAGTGTTTCCTTCAGCGCATCGTAACGGGTAATGAAAAATAAATGGGGAACGGTATCGATTTCAATTGATGCGACTGAGCCGAACACTGCGCGAAAAACGGCCACAATACGAGCAAAGACACGAAAAAGTGATTCTACTGCATAACAACGCTCGGTCTCATGTTGCCAAATCCGATAAAACCTACATATTGTAGAAACATTCAAATGGGAAGTCCTACCCCACCAAATACAATGCAAAAAATGGTGTGGTGTGTGGATAACCTCAAAAGAAGTACTTATACTATAATTATATATACTGTATTGTATTATATATGTAATTATATATATATATATATATATATATATATATATATATTATATATATATTGGTTGATTTTTTATTAAAAAAAACACAGCGAGAACTTAGTTGCGCACCTAATATGTAATTACTATTATGATTCACCTAAAAGCAAACCTCTGTAAACATTTTCCATGTAACTTAATTTTCTATAAATTCGTTAATATATTTCAGCAGCAATTTAGGCGAGGCTGCTCGCTGTGAGGACCTTATAAGAAACTAATTAGACAAGTGAGGCGCATTGTGTAAATTCAATGACGGAGAGAAACAGTGGCAAGATGAGACTTTTTTATGAGGCAGGAGGGCAAACGAGCAAGCGTGTCGCCTGATGGAAAGCAATCAACGCCGCTCATAGACATCAGAGACACCACAGGAATTACGGAAGCATTACTGACCTTTAGTTTCTTTACCTAGCCGCCTGTATGGTAGTTATGGTGTTGGTACACGGGTACGCGACCCCGGCCCCTCTAGCTACTACTGTATCACTCCTTGTCTTCCGTTGCGGTGGTATCATATCCCTATCATTCTGTCTAAATCCATCTTTCCTTTCTTCTCTATCCTTTTCCCTTCCTCTCCGCCAATCCACGGTCTGCCTAGCCAAAGCATGCATGGATAGAGGTGAGCTTAGTCACAAGCGTGCCGACCGTCCCGGGATCGGGCTCCCCCGGGTATTATAGTGCCTTACCTCAGAATGCGGGGCTCTGCTGGGGCTGACCTCTATCCTCCCTTGCGGCTCGTGGGGTTCACTATGACAAATTTTAATAAACCTTATTTATTAAATGATATAATATAATTTGTTATATGATGACGACGTGGTTCGCCACCCGTCACGTCCTGATTCCCACGAGGGCGAGAAGCGAAAAAATGTGAGAGGAAGGATGGATAAAAAGATGGATGAGTGTGGGGAAGCAAGGATGGCCTGCCGGGATTGTAGCTGATGGAAATCTATGGTCTCCGCTTACTTATACGGGAAATAGGTGTGACGATATGTATGTATGTTGCTGGCCTTTAAGGTACGTGTAGGCTGGTTTTTTGAAGGTTTTTAAAGCTGGTTCATCTTATCAGGTCGGAAACACCGCTGAGGGTAGCTGGTTCCACAGAGTGGTGATTTGTAGAAAGAGGTTTAGTGAGTTTGCGTGCTCCAAATGCCCCGGACAAGCATGATAGGTTATGTGTAGTCTATTTCTCCAGAAAACGACAAGCTCGTCACCTTTTATTTTGATTTATATATAGACTAGAAAAAAATCATACAAGATATAATCTATATTCTCACACCCTAACTGTATATAGGTCTAGTGGTTATTTATACATTTAAATTAATACATTGTCCGACTTGCGGTGCGGCTCTGCACTAGCGAAGCAATTGCGCACAATGCCTACATCCTAATTTTCTCGTTCCTCCGTCACTGCGCACGCAGGGTCTTTGTGTTCAACCGTAAAATATTCGTCATAATATAAAGAGAATATGTATATATTTTGTAGTCAAATTTATACCTTAAAGCAAACCTAAACAGTATTGTATATCGAATCTTTCCACACTAATTTATGACTACGTTAACGATACTTCGGTGGGGATCTGCGTAGTTGTTTTCAATTCAACGTACATATAATAAATTTGAAAAGTAACTACATATAAACAACTCACTCTCCGGTATATATTTGGTTTTCTGCCTAACAAAAGAAACGCACATTATTCATTACCGTGCTCCATTCCGGATAGATAAAAAACACATGTGTATAAGACTTTTACCAGTATGTATGCTTTTCCATCGCTAAGCATGTGATAACATAGTCTGCAATGCGAATTATAAATATTTAATAATTTTCTATTGAGATAAAACCTTGTTCGCTTGCAATCCGTGTAATTTAAATCGCGCACAGAGCCACCATCGTGGCTTCTGTGTTCGTCGGAAGAAATAAAAAACACATTTTGATAAAAAAATCAAATGTGTGTACTCTATAAGCTTTTTTTATTATTAAATATAACTGTATATCAAAAATGTGAGTTATAAAAAAAAATTACCATCAGAATTTTGTAAACAAATGTTGGTGTTAAAAAAGTTAACTAGATTAATTCGCAAAAACACTATTTAAGAAATTAAAACGAACAATACGCATTTTAGCATTCATCAGTTTATTTTGTGAGATAGAAAATCAAAAGTTCAAACAAATCACCCGATGAAAAGCAATCACCGCCGCCCATAAGATATTTTCAACACTTTAGATATTGCAGAGCTTAGCCGGCATTTAATAAAGTATGTATGTG
>JASFAT010001660.1:0-61342 GCA_031353405.1 Baronia brevicornis | reverse complement strand
CAAATAAGTTTCCGCAGTTTTTTATAAAAAATTAGGAATTTATTGTAAAGGAAAAGTACATTACGTTTTATTCAAAGTATTTTCCATCATTTGCCACTACTTTTCCCCATCTTTCTGGCAACATTCGGATACCCCGTCGAAAAAACTCTTCATCTTTTGACGCTATCCACAAATCTACCCAATTTTTGGTGTCTTCATATGATGTGAAGCGCTGCTCAGACAGACCATGTGCCATCGACCGGAACAGGTGATAATCAGAAGGGGCTAAGTCTGGTGAATACGGCGGGTGGGGTAAAACTTCCCAGTTGAGTGTTTCCAAGTATGTTTTTACCGGCGCCGCAACATGTGGACGAGCATTATCGCGTAAAAGAATAATTTTGTCGTGTCTGGAGTAGTAATGGGCGCGTTTTTCCTTAAGTGCCCGACTCAATCTCATCAATTGTGTTCGGTAGAGAGCTCCAGTAATGGTTTCGCTTGGTTTCAGCAATTCATAATACACGACACCAAGCTGATCCCACCAAATACACAGCATGAGTTTTTTTCCATGAATATTCGGCTTAGCTGTCGATGTTGATGGTTCGCCGGGCTTAACCCATGACTTTCTCTTCTTTGGATTATCGTAGTGAATCCATTTTTCGTCACCAGTGACTATACGATGCAAAAAACTCTTTTTTTTATTCCTGGCAAGCAGCATTTCACTCATGCATAATCGGCGTTCAACGTCTCTCGGCTTTAGTTCATATGGAACCCAATTTCCTAGTTTTTGAATCATTCCTAACGATTTTAAACGATGTGAAATTGCTTGTTGAGTCACTTGTAGAGTAAGTGCAAGTTCTTTTTGCGTTTGGGACGAATCTTCCTCCAATAGTACTTCTAATTCCATGTCTTCGTACACTTTCGGCCTTCCACTGCGTTCTTTGTCTTTAACGTCAAACTCACCGTTCTTAAACTTTTGAAACCATTCCTGACAACTTCTCTCACTTAAAGCAGCTTCACCATATGCTTCTAGAAGCAATCGATGCGCCTCAGCTGCAGATTTTTTCACATTAAAGAAGTAAATCAAAAGTTCCCGCAAATGATGCTTATTCGGAATAAAACTTGACATTTTTGCACGAAAAAAATTACGTGATGCTGATACGGAATCACTAGTACTTTAAGGTTATGGTGTTGCCAGATGACTAAACTTGGGATATTACGTTTTACATCTGACAATTTCTCCATAACCTTCTGGTGGGGCCATCTTTTGACAAACCGCGGAAACTTATTTGTACACCTAATAGTAAAAGGGTTGCAATCCTTATATCGCAGAATCTTGAGATTGCAAAATATCGGCGATTAGTGTTACCATTTTTCTACGTACCTGATTTTCTTATGGTCCTTCCTTCTAATGGGAGAATCGTACTTTTTTCTTATCATCCTATCGAAGCAAGCAAGCGAAGAATGGGCTCCCCGCGTATCTTTCATTAATCACATCCTTACTTTAAGGTAAGGCAACGTATCTGCAATTCCCTTGGTGATGCAAATATCCATGGGTGGCGATGATTACTTATCATTAGGTAACCCACTTACTCATTTAAACTTTAAAATAAATCTAACTCATAAATGAATAATGGAGTCAGGCGTTACTTTTAGGAAATTCATTATTTAAAAGCCAATAACTAAGTACTTTGCTAGAATCAGCAAAATGCATATTGGTAAAAAATATCTTTTACATACATGTGAAATGTGTACATGACACACACAACACCAATTTTCAACAATGCACGACTTGTGTAACACGAGGCATCCTTAGGTATAGTAGATTATCGATAACTGATGTATCAAATTATTATTTACACACAATGTTACTTTTCGAATTTAGGCCCAGACCGCTTAAAGGTAACAACTTTCACTGGTACAGGCCATCAGTTCGGCCACCAATTCGGTTGAGCTCATATCCTGTAAGTGGAGTACTATAAACTTAACTAACCAAATTGCACATGAGTTTCCTTTTGACAAATTTAACATTGCTTTGGCCTTTAAATATTACTGATTCCGTTTTCTCATTTTTGCAGGCCCTCAAAGGTGTTCCAAGAGAGACGTACTTTATTGGCAGCAAAATAGGGCGCTATGAAAAAGCTATCGAAAAAATGTTTGATTTCAGTGCAGAAAAAACAGAAGCAGGCGTAGATAATACACTCCGTCTTTTAGGTCTAGAATATGTTGATCTTATACAGGTCAGGTGTCATACCGGTTACGGTATGATAGTTTTCAAAAATTATTTTATTTTATTTTTTATTTATTTATATATTCACGCCTATCCCCCGCAGGGGTTGGCAGAGACAACAGAGTTCCATCCGCTAACATTCATCGCAGCGAAACGGCTCTCCATTAGTTGCTTTTCGCCCTCGTGAGAATGAGGACGTGACGGGTGGCGAACCACGTCGTCGTCATTTTTTCCACAAAAAAAAAGGTATATTAAATTCTTCTTAGTGAATCCCACGAGCCGCAAGGGAAGATGGAGGTCAGCCTCAGCAAAGCCCTGCATGCTGAGGTAAAACACCATAGTACCCGGGGGAGCCCGATCCCGGGACGCTCGGCACGCTTGCGTCTAAGCTCGTCTCTAGCCACGTATCCATTGGCACGGCTGACCGTGGATTGGCGGATAGGAAGGGAAAGGATTGAGAAGAAAGGAAAGGGCAGGAAAAGAAATGCTGATGGGGGGGGGGGGGTAACCAGACTAGGAAAAAATATTTATTAATGCATACATATATTTATTCCGATGCGGGGATCGAACCCGCAACCATTGACTCAGCAGGCGGTAGGCCACGCCACTGAGCCAATCGGTCGTTTTATTTTATTGTTGTTCATAATTAACTTTATTGATATTTTTATAGTGTAACCTTTTTCGCAAAGTAAAGCCTGACTCAATCAGCCTGGACCATTTATTTAATTTTTTTTAAATTAAATGAATTAAAGAAGAAAACTTTTGCTTTTTAAAATAAAATATACTGTTTAAAGCTATATTTGACTGCCTTAATCCACTTATTATATTTATATATGTATGTATGTAGATATATTTCTTTGTTTTCCTTGTTAACATTGGAATACTTTCTTTTATTTCGGAAGACTTCTCTCCCTTCCTTGAATTGGTGGAGATGGGTGTCGTTTCTTTACGTAGTACTAGTTGTTATTCTTCGATTAAAGTGAAGATAAAGTCAATGCACTCTTTTTTTCGAGTTTTTAAATACACAATTTATTGTTATATTGACAGCAAAGATAATAAAGTAAGTTTTAGGTCCACGATGTTACCTTCGCTCCCGATATATCCGTAGTACTGAAGGAGACGCTCCCAGTACTTGAAAAAGCAGTAAGAGATGGGAAAGCAATGTATATTGGAATAGCTGATTACGACATTGACTTGATGAAGGAAATTGTTGAAGAATCTGATATCAAGATATCCACTATACTTTCCTATGCTAAGTCAACGTTGTTTGATAATCGCCTGCAGAATTATGTTCAATATTTTAAGGTATTCATTTACATTTATTTCATAGCTTATGTATGTTATGTCCGATATTAATAAAGTATTGGACATAATATACATAAGTATCAGATTAGTAATGAATAATATTAGTATTTAGTCGCTTTGTGCACTAGTTGCTTGTTACGAGGACTTTATTATTTTATAGTTCGATATGATTTTTTGGCGCAATTCGCTCGAATGAAGGTCCTTCTTTACTTAATAATAGGTTATTATTATTTGTTTTATATAATAAATCACAGAGTAAGGGGGTAGGTGTTATTAATGCAGCCGCGACAGGAATGGGCGTGCTATCCAATAAAGGACCACAACCGTGGCATCCCGCAAGTGATGATGTTAAAGCTATTTGTGGACAAGCCGCGGAATACTGTAAGGTAACTACGAATATTCTAATAAAGTTTAATGTGGTACAACAGGTAGAAGGAAAATATTCGCCCTATTTAATAAACTAAGTATGACAGCAAAGTTCTTTAACAATAAGAAACATAAAGATAACAGTAAAGTTCTTTAACAAACAATACGTCTTCTTCTAAATTAAAACTTCAATTTACAATTTTTTTCTTTACACAGGGACGCAATGTAGAATTGGCCCGTTTAGCGTCCTGGTTTACACTCAATCAACCCGGTATCGATACTAACATTTGTGGATTTTTTAACGTCGATCAGATGGTCGACACCCTTGATATAATAGAGAATGGATTAAGCGTTAGTGAGAAAACGATACTAAATGAAGTCCAGGCAAAGTAAGTTTAATAAAATACTAAATTAAATAAATATTATATTATAATGGTTTCATTTGATATTATTGAAAAGGAAACTGCAGTCGATTTATAATGGATATTGTCTAGGACTCTGTAAAAATCCATCTAGTTATTTTTCAATATTACCTTAGAATATTGAAATGATCGCAAACAGTTCAAACATAATATCTAAAACGTGACACGCTATACCAATGCCGTTTTGTTTAATCTTTAGGTTCTGCTAGAACTTATCTCAAACAACGATGGATCCTATCTACAGGTTATATATATGAATGAAAGCCTTATATTATTTTTGAATTCTACACAGCATGCTTTGATTGATAGCATGTGCTGAACAACTTAATAAATAACTTGAATGATAGAGCCATACTGGAGGCGTATTTCCGTCCCAAATTTTTACTTGGTGATGATTTTGTGCAAAAACTTCTAAAAATTTTGGGATACAAGAACACAGCTATCTTATGCACGCTTTTCGCTAAACGGCGCGTGGATGAATACTACGCGATGCGAGAACACTCTTACAAATTCGAAAGTTTGATGTAATATACGCTGCTTTTAATCCACTAATCGGTGACGATAGCTCTAAAACATTTATATTTTCAAATTTAAATTTCAGATTTTTCGACAAAGTTACTCTTAACTGGGATGACGTGGAATTGTCAACATATAAAGAAAAGTTAGAAAAGAAATGTATTCAGTAAATTATACACAAATTAATATTATTAGCCCGTGCCAACCGGTCAAATGAGAAAAAATGTAAATAAGCCTATTGTATGAATGCATAATTGAAATGTTCATCGAAAAATTTCTATTATACATCATTTTCATTTATATATTACATCTTACAAAATTAATATATCTAGTAGAAGAAAAATAAGGAAATTTTAGAATCGAATAACTATATATTCTCACATTATAACTATGTATATAAAATGGAGATAAATTACACTTTATTTAATATTGTAAATATGACATATTATGGAAAAAAAATTACTATTTTTTTTATGAAAGTTACTGTGTTTTAGTTTTTTTTATATGAAGCAATAACCATGTTTTGTTTACTTATTCGTATAGAGTATTCGAGATATTATCGAAAAATGTTTTTAATACTTTAAAGATTTCGTTTGAACTTTCTTCTGGTATTTTTTCTAATGAAACTATTGTAATATATGATACATATAATCCTTATTTGAACCTAACCCTCATCAGTCTTTGTTTCAATGGCATCCTTCCTTATATGAGTGAAATAGTTACCAATAAGCTGTTTATAGGTGCTTTTTATATAATATATAATTATTATTTCGATTCATAGTAACTCCAAAGTAAGCTAGCTCCCGTAGCTATTCCAAGTTAAACTTGTAAAAAACATTCCTCGTATTCTACACTCGTGGACATATTAAGATGCACAAAAAAAGGTAGAATTACATAAAATATTTTCATATTTCATACTAGCCATATATACCAGTGTAATGTACTTTAAAAAAGATTTGAAATATAATTTTACTTACGACTTTAATTTTTTTTTGGTATCTGTTATTTTCTCTGATGCGTAGTGTATGATCTTTTGCGGGGTTTTTGTAATTTTTGCCAAATTTAACATTATTTTTTCTTTTTTGACAAAAATTTGTTACTCTTAAGTGAAGAAAACTTCATTTGATAAGTTTGAGTAATAATGCTGATCTCAGCGTTATCTTTATTTATAATGAAATGACTCAAACGTTACGAATGTCAAGTTTGTGATTTTTAACAAAGTTAAAAGACACTGGCAGGCTGAAGAGTATACAAGGCGTGCGTAAAGGACAAGGTCGCAAAAGATTAACAACAGAGGATGACAGATTTAATATAAGCAGTGTCGTCAGAAACCGAACTTCGACTTCTTCCGAAGCGTGATTAGACAAGTGACAGCATCAAAACGAATAGAAGAAGACTTAATGCGGCTGGTATAGAGGTGTACTTGCTCACCGGTCCAGCTTTGCTCCTTCGCACCTAAATTGCGATGACACTGGGGAAAAGTACACTTTACTGATGAGCCAAGATTCTGTCTTAAGACGACCCAGAGAGAGATACGCCCACTGTAACATTGGCGGAAGAGTCTTATGGTAGAGGGTCAGTAATGGTAATGGGCGATATTTGCTTAGGAGCACGTATGGAGCTACACATCGCAGAAACCGGGTCTCTGACTGCAGCAAGATATAATACTAACAGACATTTTGCAGCATATCGTGATGCCTTTTGCCCCCATTCATCGAGGATAATTTTGTTTTAATGCACGATAATGCCCGTACTCACACTGCGGTAGAATCAGAGTATCTTACTAAGATCGAAACTCAAGTTTTGGGGTGGCCAGAACATACTAACTAGACCCTAATACAACAGAACAATTTTTGGTATCAACTTGGAAAACAAATAAATCCAGCACCGAGTAACTTAAGGGACCTTAAAACTGCATTAGTTGAAAAATGGGGACCTAATGCTCCACATTTTCATTAAGCATTTTATAAAAATATGATCAGACTAATGCAGGAAGTTTTGACAGAAAGAGTAGACAATACTTAAACTTGTATTAATTGTAATGAAATAATGTTTCTAAATACTGTTATTTTTATTAATATAATAAAAATAACAGTGTTTAGAACTTTATTTCATTTTCATTATATTCGTTCATAACTCCTTATAGTTAAGGTACCTAGTATAGATAACCTAACTTGATTCTATTCAACATACATATTTTAATAGCTTATATTGTATTTTCCGACCAAATTTGTCCCTTTTGACGTTCCTCTAAATATGTCCATGACTTTCACGTATATTAATTTAACAATTTCAACGAAATTATTTTTAAATTTAATTTAATTAAGTACTCGTCAATAATGAATTTATGACTGAGCTACTTATTGTAATCGCTGTTGGTTAAATAAAACATATGAATTATCTGCGCAGAAATTTAATATGACAACATGGATTACATTTTAGTTAAAATTTTAATACAATTTATTAATAACAAATTTGTTAATTCTATCTAAAATCACGTTTACTTTTAACTATGCATATCCAAGTGTATCAAAAGAAGAAGAAGAAAAGTTTATATATGATTAGCTTACTATGCTTAACAAATCTGCAAGGTAGGGCGACGTGAGAATTGACAAAATGGCTCTTGGTAATTCAATCGCTATGGAGCATTTCTAGGAACGGAGTGTTTTACAATAACGATAATTCGGCGAATGTAGCATGGACAAGTTTTTACAGTATTCGTGTTTTTGATCCCGTAAATGACGCACCAAGCATTCCTCTCGTTCGGAAGGGACCATAAAGTTTGAAAAGACCGATAGAAATAAACAAAAGTTCAGGCAACCAAGATTAAAACTGCACGATGCCCGACAAAAGCTTGACTGTGTAACTAAGACAATCGAGCACAACATTTACCCATGCTGAGCTGATTTTCGTGTCCATGAGAATAAAATAAGTATAATTGTCAATATTTTAGTGTAACTCATCCGAAACGCAAACACCAGAAACCCGCAGCGCGAAAATTTTTTTAGGTCCATTTTGAAAATATAGAATAACAGTTCATTCACAAAGTTTATTGATTCAGAGATTTTAAACAACTACTTGGTACCTAATCTGCAAAATTTTCCTGGCTACAACACATATCCAACACGTTTTTGCCATGAGGCAAATTGAAAATCAGGAAAAGTGACGTAAATTGGCTCCAACGCAGTCCAAATTGAAACCGTATGGACTTTCTCCTGTGGGTTTCTCAAATTTAAAGTCTATCCTAATAATGCTAATAAACATTCGAAATAAAATATCCGTCACGAAATACCAGCAATCACGGAGTCTAACTGCCAAACCTTTATAAGATATTTTACCGTTCAATTACATCAGTGCCTTGAACGTCAGGGTCTAGACGATAATTTAAAAAATAAAAATGTGTATTTAAAACGCAATTAACGTTTTTTTCGAGAGATATTTTTTTATGGATTTACTAAATATAAAATATGTACTTTCTTTTGTGACATCTCGTATAATATAACTATGTATATACCTCGATGGATAGTAAACTGTTTTTACCCACTTACTAAAAATTATAAGGTTCTGAAATAAAAATGGTGACGAAGTATGTGACAGAATCGAAGTTACATCTGCCGAGCCACCCTACATGTCAGTCATCGCGTGTGCCAAGGCTGATAATATGGTAGTGTAGTGATACAACCATAAATGTATCACTAATGCTTTAAACATTTTATATTACTTTTTTTACATTTGTAATATTCAAATTTAAAATGAAAAAGAAATAAATTGTTATAAAACAAAATGCTTTAGTTCAACTGACGCTTTTTATATAGACATGTAACCAGTCCGGCACAAAACATTGAAATTATAATATATATATATTGAGATGTAAAGAGTTAACAAAGTATGATATTATATAAATGTACAATAAAACGCAAGAATAAGTTAATATCATTTAGAAGAATTTTATTTGAAAATCCCCCCAAAGATCCCGGGTATCACTGTAAGTAATAATGGCAGGCACGCTATAGTAGTATGGTAATATGTAACAAAAGCAATGGATCTTGTCCAATTAATTACCAAATTTTTTTTTTGCAATAATTGTGCTATATGTAATGGATCGATCCAATCAAAACCTCTCATGGTCACGGCCTACGGTTTGTACTTGTAATGAGGTCGTTTTGACCCAGACATATTTTATAGCGAGGTCCTAAGGGATTATTCTAGCTTCTACTGTTATAGTATTATAATACTTTGGTTTTAACGTTGTATTCCTGACGATTTTTACCCGTTGATTTTTTTGAACGTTTCTTAATATTCGTTAACATTCATATGAGTTACAATAATATTAATAAAAAAATTGACTTTGAATTAGTCTGTTTCCAATATTTGTGATTTCTTGATTTTATTAAAATATCGACAATTTTAGTTTTTTACAAAGAATTCACCAAAATAGAGTGCTACTGCAAACCGGCTAAAGGCTCATAAGTTTTACGATTGCAAGTAATAAATGGTTTCGTTCCATTGTTAGGGCTTATATCAGACATTCCAAGCCTGGACGTTTCTTTAAGAAGGTTTATAAAGTTTTGCAAATTTGGCAATTGGTATAATTTTTTAATATTTAACTTAACTGTCGGCTTTTTATATTTCGCCGTTTTAGTGTGCCAAACAAGGATTTTAGTGCAGTTTTCCGCTAATGGTTCTATGTCTTCCATCTGTACTCCTAAACTGACCAAAAATTGATCTTCCTCATGACCAGCAATATAAGGCATTGAAGCAGATGGCTTCAAAAACTCAATATTCACAGCAAATCCTGCCATATCCACTGGAAATGTTCTTGAGCCAGGCCAAGAGTCAAAAAATCCAGCTACCTGTAAAATAATAGTAAATCTAATCTAATATTATTGCAATGCATGTACAATGTACAATTAAAATATTAGGACGAAGCTAGTAAGTAATTTACTTAATTATGGTATATTAAGTATGTATGTAAGTATGTAAGTATGGTATATTATATTTATTGCAGGGATCTTGGAGTTACAAGTCCCAGATTTTTGTTAGACAATATATTTCACAAAACTTTTAACATGGAAATTTTACATAATTTTAACATTCAAGATATACATTTATTAGGAGTGAGCGACAATGTTATTCGCCACTATATAAGATTAGCTTTTTTTGCATTGACAAATTAAAAGGTAATCCAATATTTAAAGGTATTGCTACTACATGCCATAATTATATGCTACTTATTCCCATATTAAAAAGTAAAGATACATTACAAACTAAGTACCATATATTATTAATTAATTAAGAAAATATTAAATTGTAAATTAAATAAACTTTGGCAAGACAAATGTTTAAATGAAAAACATGTTACAATCAACATTGACTTTGTCTATATCATTATGATGGAAACAAAATAAATCTTACCTTCCCGTTTTTAACAATAGGTGCTGAAACTCCGAATCCGCCAATAAGACCTACTGGAAACATTGAAATTTTCTTTGTTTTTCTGATTTCTTCAAAAAGTTGTAAATCAACGGTATTATCATCATCTCCAAAATACAATACACCCTCTTCGACGTTATCTTGAAGCCACTCTAAAGCAGCGCGACGATTTGCAACCCCACGTGGGAAGTTACTTGACTTGTAAATAAATGGCTTTGGACTAGAAATGTGAGTAAAGGGTAAATTTGTTCGCCTGAAATGAGAATGATTTAAATAATAGTTTTTAAATTACCTTATCTAATTATTTTTATACTTTTATTACTGTAATAATTTAGTAAGATATTAGTTTTTGTTGTTCAACACAAATAGAAAAAAAGACTAACAAGTCTTTATAAATCATCAGACCTTCATTATAAAAATAAATGTTATAGTTTAAGTAATGTATAAATCTATGGATTTAACATTATACATAGATACATATGCATAGATAACATGATTCTCAATCCTAACATAACCCTGTCTAAAAATATTGCAATATTTACCTGCTATTTTATTTTATAAACACTGAGTGTCATAAATTAAAATTGTTGTTTCCTGCAAAAACCTCAAAGCGAAGACACTAAAGACAACTGAGTGTCTTAACAGTTCTCTTTTGTAGAGTGATGCTGATGATTCCTTGTGTTAAGGTGAAACACATGTTGTGTACACTAGAAGAGTGGTAATGTGTGTTTGGTGTTGCTGTGTTGATAGTGGTTGGGAAATAAAAAAGTTACTGACGGCCGTTTTTTTGATAAGATTTAGTTTAAGTTCCCCGTAAATCCACTTCTTACAGTAAAAAACAAATATTATTATTTTTGTTTGTTTGCCACGGATCTTAGGTAAGTAAAAATTCTAACCGTTCACATATCAACTCTAGACTGAACTTGAAAAGTACTATCTAGTAAAATCCATGTTCTGACCAAATTCATGGCTGGTTCTGAATGAAACTTAAGAAAACAGACAACCTGATACTAACTCTAGATATCAACAAGGACCTTAATAGGGTTGTACAGTAAAAGCTCCTTATTCGCGATTCCTTCATTTGCATTTTCACTATTCACGGATTTAAAAATGTGACCCAATTCCTATATTCACAGCTAAAAATTTCAGTATTCGCAGACCTAATAAGTACATACATAATAATAAAAGGATTCCAATAGGTATTCAACCCAATATCCTTTGTAAATATCATCAAATGTGAAGAGTGAAAGATCTTAGTGAAGGTTTAAGAATGGCAAATGAGCTTTGCTATTTCTTTATTGAACATTGATCTGTCTAAGGAATGAAGTCTTACTTTTAAGAGGCAAATTGCTAATGCGACTGCTGCATGTCAGTCTGAATTGAAGGAATTTTTAAAAACTGCCAAGCAAGAGAAAATTACAAAATTCTTCAAACCATTGCCTAAGCCTTAAGCTAATTTCAAAATGTTCAAAAACTTCAATTAAATTGATTTTTTACATATTTGTTTTTTTTTTTATTTTGTCACCTAGGAATGTATCCTAGCTAGGAATGTATATATAAATTACCATTTCATATTTATGGTTTCTGTATTCGTGGCATATTTGTGGAACATATATAAAATAATGAATAAAGAGCTTTTACTGTATTTATAAATATGACTGCCAAATTGATATTGTATTTTAATAATTGATTTCCAATATAAAGTTATTAAAAAGGCTGTCTTGTCTCAATAATTAATCAAATACAAGAGATGAATATATCAAATAAGTGCAATTATCTACCACTTTTTAAAAGTAATGTACTCAGAAAATGTGGCAATAATAGGAAGATTTTCTACAGTTTAATAAATGGATTACAATTATTTTCAGTTCCAAAATGAATTTTTACTCAAAACAATACTTTCTTTATATCACTTGTTTGATCAGAATATTATTCTTTAGTTGATCAGAAAACTAAACTAATTTATAAAAGGCTTAACTTCAAATGTGATATATTAAAATAAGAAGTACAATATGGTTTTTGATTTAACCAATTTCTATAATTTGTAAACAAACTAATTTGTAAATATTTAGAACTTTGTGGTGAGAATATAAGCTACAGATTTAGTATAAATTACTTTATCTGAACATTTACTGTCAAATGAATTTTATATAATATATATGTGCAATTAACTGATCACTTACCATTGACTTAAATGAAATGATAGATGAAGAAAATAATTGGTAACTTTTGACTTTTGTTTTAATGATATTTCTAAGACCTTTATTAATTTTCAATCCTATGTGAATTATTCTGAAGTTCAATGCACATTTTTACTGGAATTTTAAAATACTTAATATATACAATGAGACCAGTTAAATTATGAAAAATATTGCAATAAATATGTACATAATGTGTTTAATACAATATTTTTCACCACAACATGTGCAGTTATTTATAGAATTTATATATTTATTTTAAAGTATTCTTCTTACCTCAGGATATCTATTACAACTTCGGAACACAGAGACTGATCATCAGCAACAATCCAATGAATACGTGGTACATGCATTAAGGTATGCGCTAATCTTGTTAACTCAGGCACTTGTTCAGGGCGTGGATATGTAGGTGTGACATAGTAGATCATTTTCAAATCAGTGCTGTTACTAATATGAGATCGACCATCAATAAAGTTGACAGTGCATAATTTATTCTTGACCGATAATGGTATACCTTTGGTACCAACATGTTCAAAGCTGAAAGAAATATATAAACTTCTAGCACTGGCATACATAAGCACATAAGAAAAATAGCTGTCATATTTTAAATGGTATTAAAATTTAATTCAAAAGCAGTAAGCCTACTTTAATTTGTTTAATAGTATGTCAGTGATGTTCCATTTAAAGCTAAAAAAATATATATGTATATGAAGGACCAACATATTGTAACTTTAAATGAGAGAGTGCAAAATTAAACTAATTATTTCATATACTTTGGTTCAAAGACAATGTGTTATTATGTATATTAGAATCTTGTGCAAGTTATACAGAAATATTACCTCAAAATTCCAATATCACTCCAAAAAAAAACAAACCATATCGCACACAATAAAAACACCATTACTGAACACTTTTTTAGGATTTTTAACCGTTTCATTATCTTACTCTATGTATATAATAGGCATGTACAAATTTTTTTACTTAAGATCATCTTTCGCTATGAAAAATAATTTAATTATAAAATATAATAATTTAATCATCATTTATATAACATCATTAAGCGACGAGCAAATATAACAAACAAAATAACCAAAACAAGCAAGTACAAACAGTTTAAGATACACTAATCAAGAAAAATAGATAAATTGCACAGTAGACAATACAGAAGATATTAGATTATAGATATAGGGTAGCGATAGCGATGTTGTAACAAAAATCAATAGATGTATTCGAATATTATTTTTATACAACTGTATTCGATAGACGCTCGTGCGTTTTACTTGTAACCTAAACAACAAACAAAGAATATTTTTTCAGCTTACAGGTATCCGGTGGCAAAAAGAGTAACAAAATATGTAATTAGTTTGACCTATTTGCGAAGAAACGGTATCCTAGATGCATTCAAGACAAATAACTCCCTGAAAATGGTTTTTAACGTAAAAAAAAAACAAAAACAATAAATCAAGTGTTTACAATAGTGGCATCGAAAGTGCCACTTATCTTTTTTATTATCTGTATATTCTAAGTTTATAATTTGACATTCTGTCACATGTTGATACGCTATTTGTGATAATTATAATTGAGTATTATCATCAGCATCAGCAGCCTGCGGCAGTCCACTGCTGGACATAGGCCACCCCATGGAGCGCCACCTAGCCCGATCTTCGGCTACACGCATCCAGTTTCTGCCAGCCGCTCTGCGCAGATCGTCGCACCATCTAGCCGGGGGGCGTCCCACACTACGTTTACCGAGACGCGGTCTCCACTCCAGCACTCGTCTGCTCCAACGATCGTCGGATCTCCGACAGACGTGACCAGCCCATTGCCACTTAAGTTTGCTAATTCGAAAGGCTATGTCGGTGACTTTAGTTCTCTGGCGGATTTGTTAATTCCGAAACATATCTACCAGAGAAACTCCAAGCATAGATCTCTCCATAGCTCTCTGAGCGACTCTGAGCTTATGAAGCAGACGGACTGTCAGCGTCCACGGACGAGGAGGAGAGTACTACCACTGTCAGGAGAGTACGGGTAGGACACACTGGTCAAAGACTTTCGTCTTCAGGCTCTGAGGTATGGGCGACGAGAAGACCGGACGGAGTTTCCTAAATGCTGCCCAGCCTAACTGAATCCTTCTATCGGCTTCTTTCTCGAAGTTGTCTCCACCCAATTGCAAGACTTGCCCGAGGTAGATATACTCCTGGACAACTTCGAGAGTTTTACCACTGACGACGGTCGGTTGTGGATCCAGATGATCATTGACCATGACTTTAGTTTTATGGTCAAACCGACTCGTCGAGAGGATTCATTTAGGCTGTTCAGCATCCCTTGCAGTTCCTCTAGCGATGCTGCTACGATCACGATATCATCGGCAAAACACAGGTGTGAGATGTACTTACCGTTAACGTTTATGCCTCGTCCTTTCCAGTCTAGCGTCTTGAAAACGTCTTCCAGTACATTAGTGAACAGTTTCGGGGATATGACATCCCCCTGTCTCACCCCGTCGATTGGTGATGACCCTCGAAAACAACTTATAGACATGGCTCAGGAGCGAGATGGGCCTATAGTTGCTGAGTAGCGTCTTATCCCCTTTTTTGTGGAATAAGACGACTATGCTCCTGTTCCATGCCCGATGAGTTCTCCCATTCTGCACGACAAAATTGAATATTCTGCAGAGCTCTTTAACACGGGTCGACCTTCTGCTTTTAAGAGCTCCACAGTAATCCCGTCTTCGCCCGGGGCTTTTCCATTTTTAAGTTGTCCGAGGGCCAACTCCATCTCCTCGAGGGCAATATCTGGCAGCTCGTCGGTGTAGTAGCGGGAAAGCGTGGCTCTGGGATCATTGTAAACGGGTTCAGATTGTGGTGCATGAGAAGCGTATAGTTTGCCGTAGAAGTCTTCGATCTCACCGAGAACCTCAGACTTCGACGTGAGTATTCTGCCATCCTGGGTTTTTAATTTTGTGAGGTGGCTTCTTCCAAGCCTTTGTGCAAATACTTTAGGGCCCTTATGTCGCTTTATTGCTTCTTTAATGGCTTCAGCATTAGAGCGACGCATGTCCCGCCGCACGCATTTCCCGATAAGCTTGGTGAGTGCCACCTGTTCCCCATGTGTGGTCACTTCACGCCGCATGTCCATTAACTGTAGTGTCTCGTCTTAGAGCTTGGACTTTCGGCCCATACGCTTCCTTCCACAAAACCTGTTTTCTTCGTCCCTCAAGGTCTTCACCACGCTGTTGAGGTCCTCGTCAATGTCCAAAGTGGGTTCCAGTATGTCGAATCGATTTTTAAGTTCCAATTGGAAGCGTTGAGATCCCACTACAGTTTCGAGCAGAGTCGGTCGGAGCGTAGACTTCACCAGACGACATCTTTCAATCTTGAAGTCGATATTCAGAGTGCATCTCACGATTCGGTGATCACTGCCGGTATTGAACCTATTTATCACTGAGACATCTCTGAATACGTGTCTTTTGTCCGACATGATGAAGTCAATCTCATTTTTTGTCACAGTATCGGGGCTTCGCCACGTCCACTTCCTTTGGGGCTTCTTCTGGAAAAAGGAATTCATCAGATAGAGCCCCTCTTTCTCCAGGAAGTTGACCAGCATTTGCCCCCTGTGGTTCCTCTGTCCGAAACCATGTGGTTCCATAATCGATTCGATACCTATTTGCAGCCCTACTTTGGCATTGAAGTCCCCCATGACAACATTGAAGTGGGTCTTTATGGTATTATGTAAGGCCTTGGCTATGTCATCATACATAGCCTCTACTTCCACATCCGGGTGTGCTGACGTGGGCGCGTATGCCTGCACTACCTTTAGACTATATCTATTCGATAGCCGGAGTACAAGGTACGCAACCCTCGCCGACACACTGGATATTTCTTCAATGTTGTCGGTGAGGACGTTGTTGACGAGGAATCCCACGCCACCTTGGGAAAGACTATGTCCCTCTCGGTAGTAGAGCAGATGACCAGATTGCAGAACCAGCGTGTCCTCTCCCTGTCTACGGACTTCGTTTAGTCCAACAATGTGCCATCTTATCTTTTCCAGCTCTACCACGAGTTCATGTACGTGCTCGTCGTGCCGCAGACTTCGTCCATTGTACTTCGCCAGGTCCAGTTTGTGTCGGTAGCCTAACCTCTCTCGGGGATTCTTCGCACCCCCCACCCCATCGTAACCATGACCGCTTCCTTGACCAGGAATAATGGGGCAACCGGTAACTGGGGGCCGTGGTTTCTTGGTGTGCTCCATGGGGTGTTTGCCCGTAGTCGCCACACTGGGCAGGTGGGTTGGCGACCGCGGAGCCAGACGCGTCGCACCGGTAACGCCGCTGCCCGTTACCGGCCTGAGTTAGTTTGGCCTGGCATTTTGTGCGATGGTTATACCGCCATCGATCGGTCGTCATTGCCTCGTTGGTTTGTGGCAGGATGCACCCCGTGCAAGTGAGGTTGACAGTTGGAGCAGAAGGTTCAGGTATGCTCCCTTGCATCCCGAGTATTATATAATTATAATCCCGAGTATAATATAATGTTGTAAATACGGTACGGTGTACGGAAATTGTATGAGTAAATTTATTGGAGTTCAACATATTTTGGAGTTGCATTATATCCATGCACCCTTCTGTCCTATATTGGTGACCCCAACGTGATATTCAGCCGTTTTGGTATTCAGACGACGTGTAGAAACTTCTGATCGCGAGGAGCAGCGATATCCACTTTTCACATAACTTAGCTGGTTCTACCTTATTTTCAACAATCGATTTAGTAAGGCATACCAACAATTGCCCATCATTGAATCTAACATCTGCAAAACAGCAATAATAACTACTTTTGGATTTTTTGAGTTTCCCTATATGATGTTTGGTCTCCGGAATACTGGCCATCCTTTTAACGGTTCATTGTCGAGGTTGTGCAGGGCTTACATTTCGGTTTCCTCTGCGTTGATAACATTTTAGTATGCTCACTAACTTAATATCAGCACGCTGAAGTGCAGAAGTGGAGCTGCATAGCAAGACGCTGGTCACCGCTTGCTCGAACAGCTAGACTTTTTTATGAGGAGGGTATTGAGAGAGCATATTTGAATGTTAACTTTTTGGGTTTGCTTACAATGTCTCAATTAGAATTATTAAAATCGTTAACCATTTCCGCTAAGGGGCGGCGTAGTAAGTTCAAAAATAGTTTAAATATCTTGCAAGATTTGTAAGATATTTCTAAAGACGTAGTAAGCAAACTTTCGTGAAGTTAACATGCATTGAAACGCTTTTTATATCGATCGAATAGAAGCTCTGAATTGTGAATATCAAGATTCCGAGTTAGATATTGAGGACATAATGGAACAAGATTTCGACCAATGCATAGTAACTGCTAAAAATTTAATTGAACGCATTAATTATACCTCTAATACAACTGCACAAAATTTGAATTCGTTTTGTAGCTATAATTATTGTAATAGTGATGTATTTCCAGATTCACAAAGATTACCAGAACTTAAAATAAATATTTTTTCTGGTGCCTTTGATAAATGGCTGGCATTTAAACAAACGTTTTCTTCATCGATTCATAAGAGTGAACGTATCCAAAAGATTTATAAGTTTCATTACTTAAAGTCTTATTAGGCGGTGAAGCCGCAGATGTTATTTTTAATTTTGATATCTGAGTTGAAAAATAATGATGAAGCTTTATTGTGTGAGCGTTACGAAAATAAACGTCAGCGCATTAAACATTTGAAAATGCTGTTCAATATCGAGACCGTAAGGTAATTGATCAATAAACACTTGCGCGTCCTTCGCGGCCTTGGTCTACCCTTTGATAAGTGGGAAGTTCTAGTTATTGGTAGGCAAGCTAGATAGTGCAACTGCTTTCAAATGAAAGGAAAACAAAAGTACCTTGCCTGAAATACCTACACCCAAGTAATTTTTCAGCTTCCTAAAGGATCGCGCAGGGATTCTAAGTGAATCTTCACCGATACGTACTTATTCTAAACAAAATAACTTTAACAATATCTCCCATAATCAAAAACATCAAAAATCTTACACCAAGTTCATGGTGTCTACAGCTTCAGAAGGCAAGCCTTGTAGTATTCTGTAGTTTGTTTGCAAGTCAATCATCGTCTTCACCGGTGCCCCATTTTTAAAAATAAATCTCTTGAAGAAATATGTTCTTTCGTCTCCGCTAATAAACTATGGTCGAACTGTCTTCAGTGTGGACACTCGCTTAAGATTCGCTCACCAGAGAGAAGCCTAACATCACTATTTCATTTCCTGAGATATTATTGTGCACTGCTTTAGTACGAATTACTAACCATGTAAGTAGAGATTCCGTTATAGTACACGCTTGGTTACATGAAGCTAATCAGTCTACATTCCAGACCGACACTGTGAGAAAAAAATTGAATTTAACCGTTTTAGTACCATTGTTTTTTACTCCTATGTACTTAAAAATACCAAAGACATCTTTTGAATACTTTACCCGTGTCCTGCTATCTATTATCACTATTACTCAAAATTAGCGATGCATGCAAGCGACCTCCCTTACCGCGCACTAAACAGCAACTGAGGTCGCGAGCGCTTTCGCGCCGTATATGTATCTCGCTATATATATATATATATATATATATATATATATATATATATATATATATATATATATATATATATATATATATATATATATATATATATATATATATATATATATATATATATATATATCGCGCGCGGTATAGAGTAATGACGCGAGATTTCACTCTCTCGTCGGTAATCTAACGGTTAAACTGAATTCGTAGACATAGGAAATACTATTCTTAATTTAAACACATAAACGGTGTTATATTCAGCTTCAGTCTATAGACAATTCATTCACAGTATAAATTTTATGTTTAGTTATACCTAATATTTCAGGTGATTTATCTAAGTGTGCCTTTGATATAAGTCATTTTAATTTAGGAATCCGTTAACGAAAAATGGTTTAAATGTGCGTAAGTATCGCTCAAATTTATCTACTCTATTGTTCGGAGATTCTATTAATCTAGAGAAGAGTCAACTTATGATTAGCACCTCTACTAGTATTCTAGGCGTAGTTTGGACTCCGTCGCCTGATAACTAATATTTTAGGATTAAATATACTGTTACAAAAGTCATAACGAAACGTTCTATTCTTTTATCTACCTTTAGAGAGGGTATCAAATATTTTAAAGATTTAATACTATTAAATCTAAAATAATTCTACAAAAGTTGTGGTCTTTAAAATTCAACTAGGATGAGGCAGTTTCCCAAGATATAAGAAAATCTTGCTTTAAGTTTACAGAGCATATCGATGAGCTCGCTTCTATTCAATAATATAATTTAATAATATAAATTCATTGTTTTTGCGATACAAGTATGTGTGTTTATTTGAGATCTTTCGATAATGCAGGTAGCGTAAAGGTTTCTCTGATATGCACTAAATCGCGAGTTTCGCCTATTAAACCGATAATGGTGCCTCGTCTCGAATTCTGTGCAGCGGCGTGCGGTATGGTAAGCTGCGATCCCTCTTGGGATCACAACTTACCAACAAAGTTGTTCAAACTCTACGTTGTCCCATTACATGTTTAGTATATTGAATTAACTTCAGTGTCTTATTAGGTTGGTTGGGATCTCCAAATAAGACTAAAATGTTTATCGCTAATAGAGTAACCGTCATTAATGAGCTCATAGGTACCCCTCATGTAGGTGTCATGTACATAGCGCTGATAATCCAGTGGACTTGGTATTCCGCAGTGTTGATCCTCAACACGTTAATTCATCTCTGTGGTGGAATGGGCAAAATTTTCTTCTTAAACAGTAATCCACCTGCAGCCAACTTGCCTGAGTTGAAAGCTCATTCCGCTTTCGTCAGCGAGGCTGCACTGTTGTGCGATACCATTATTAATATTAGTAATAATTGTAAGTTGTTATTTTTAAAAAAAATTTTTAGATTTATTTACAAAACCAGATATCCATCATATAAATTAATTGGTCCATTATTCGTAAACAAGCGTAACAAATTCTATGAATTATCTTATTAAAATCGTGCAAAAAAAGTCAATTCCTAATGAAATTAATCTTTTAATTAAAAATAAGGCTTCGGAGGCTAGCGTTACTGTAACTTCCGTTCCGTTTATAGATTTAGATGGAATAATCCGAGTAGGCGGCCGTAAAGGCAATTCAAACTATTCATTCGATAAAACATCCTATTTTATTAAATTATGATAATCATTTGACTAAACTGATATTTCAGTTCGAGCATGATCGTCTACTTCATGCCGGTCCTTAACGTATGTTCGTGTCAATATGCGAACAGTACTGGCCTATCTGTGGCCGTGTTTTCCGTCTGCGTTTTATTTGCCATCGTTTTACATGTAAAACTATAAGTCGATTAATTGGAAACTACCTGATAGAATACAGTTCGATTTTGCTTTCTCTACCATAGGAATTGATTTTTTCTTTCTCTATTCTCTACATGAATTTGCGAAAATTACAGACCACAAGGGATGCGGCTGTAAAATAACTAAAGTAAAATTACTTTTGTATTTTTATTGGCTTCCGTTACAAATGTATTCATTAGGAAGCGGTAAACGACCTCGCTAAGGAGGTCTTTAAACTTAAAAGTGTTTTATTACTCTCCGGCGTTTATCTAAAGTTATTTACTGTAACAATGGTTAACATTTTATCGCCGTTGCTAATGAAATCAAGAATTTCCTTATAAATAGTAAAAACTCTATATTCGATTTTTTATCCGCCAGAGGAATTGAATTTCGTTTCTCACCTGCATGCGCTCCACACTTTAAAGACCTGTGGGTGAATGGTGTTAAATCGGCTAAGTTCTATTTGTATAGGATACTTAGAGACATTCATCTAACGTTTGAAGAACTATCTTCCCTGTTTAATAAATTACCGTACTGCAGCTGCAGTACGGCAGCTGACAAAAATTGGATGCGTGAATTCGGAGATCGGGCGGTGACACTTTTGGGGGATGTCCAGCCTATGTCCAGCAATGGACTGCCGCAGGCTGTTGATGATGATGATGATTTTATGGACTTTAGCAAAGTAAATTTTGACTTTCAAATTAAACTGGACACAAATTCTATGACTTTATATACCTATAGATATTTATTATTTTTTTGGTATATTCGATTATGAAAAATCGATTACTATTTAAAAATAATTTCTCTTTTTTATAAATATATATTAATTTATTTATTCATCTAAATAAAATATATATAAACATATGTATGAAAAACATAGACGCTGTCAACTTTTAAGTAATGAAGTAAAAGATCAATACTTTTGAGCTCAGGAAGCATGCGTGCTGAAGACATGAGTGGTATGAGTTTATCAACACAAAGATCATCTTAGATTCGGTGTATAATTGCATTAGTGGTTTTATAGTGTTTTTTAAATTGTTTTGGTTGATCGTAATATAGTTTTGTCCAAATATTTGATATATAGATGATACTCTATATTATGTTGGCTGTATTGATTCGGTTGTCATTGTCAGGAACTTCAGAGTGGTGTTGCGAGTGATTGCGCGTAGTGTTATTGTTTTGTGAAAAATATAGTGAAACCTAACTAAATTCTGCACAATTTCTATAAAAATCCTTGAAGTTTTATTATATTTTCCCCTGGACATTTGTTTAACAAGCGGAATATGTCATTCTTTACTTCGGTAAGTAACAATTTTCTACTACATCAACATCACCATAGGGCGGTAGATACCTTTAAATTGGTTAAATTCCTTTTTTAGATAAATGATATATCACTAAAAATTGTCATATTTTATTATAAAGTGTTAACGGGTTACTTTCTCACAAAAAATACTAATTTATTTTGTTTAGACGAGTTATTCGATAGTTGCAGATTTGCATCCTCCATATTTTAGTGCTACGTGCATGGTACCAACTACATAGTCTTAATAGCTATAGCTTTTTATTCCGATGCCTTGTTGATTTTGGGTTGTATCTCTTTGATTTAGTATAATTGTAAATAAACCAAACTTAATTCTACTTTATCTAACGTTAAAACCTTAAATGTACTAACAGATCGATATTTACCTTTGACAGCTTAATCTCTCAGTTGGATTAGCCATGATGCACAATAGTTCTGTACATGACGAAAAAATTAGTTCACGGTTTTTATGTCGGTTTTACTTAATCTAATATGTTAAGTTTATATTGTTAAGTATTATTTTATGTTTAGATTTACGTTTACGCGCACGTATATAAAAATATACATATATAGAATTGTACATCATTTATATTCTTGCATGAATTAAAAAACATTAAACTGGTAAATCATTGCTGCTATTTGATAAAACAGATAGAATATGTATCTATCTCTATAATAATTGCTTTTATATGTTATTTTATTCTTTTAAAAAAAAATCAGTTAATTTGATGGCCTTATTGTAGAATAAAACAAATAATCATATGTGTGTTTAACTGGGAAAAGCTTTAGGTCTCCTAAAGCTTTTCCCAGTTATCAATCAATCAATCAGATTGACACATGGATAAATATTTGTTTTATTTTTTATACTATGGTTTGATATGAAAAATACAATGTTTACTAGTGTCTTTATATATCCTATTTTTATCCTATTATATTAAAGATTTATTTCAAGACATTAGTAAAATGTATTATATATAATATAATACTTGAAATGGTAATAGTAAATCATAGTATTTTATCAGATATGTTTAAGTACCATAGTTGTTTTTTTGCTTTACTTAATCTGTAATTTACAATTAATGTTTTTTAAATAGTATTTATCTGAATTAGCTAGCCCATTCATGGTACAGGAAGATATTGAGTTCGAGTACATAGGAAATTTAATAAATTTATTATATTGAAAGTAAGTTTATTTATAAAGATGTTTGCTTATTTAACAAACGAAAACTTGGTGTTATTTAATACTTTGATATTTATTTAAAACTATAAAAAATGTTGCTTCATAGGGCTTATTTAGTATTTAGGTGTAGTAATATTTAAGAATGTTGTCCTATTTTTATAGTTATAATTATTTACAATACAAAATAAAAACTAAATGAAATGAATATTATATACATTTTTTGTATATAATTAATTATTTATATATATATATATATATATATATATATATATATATATATATATATATATATATGTATATATATACATATACATATACATATACATACACATACACATATACATACATATACATATACACATACACATACACATACACATACACATATATATATATATATATATATTATGGGCTTAATTATTAGGATTTATGTTTTTCTCACTTCTTACTTTTGGTGCCATTTAATGCAGTGGTCACCAATTTTTATTACTGTGGACCGTTAATGTTTGATAATTTTACAGCAGATTGCTGTGACACATTGATTTTTATATTTCAATTTACAAATCTGCTTTCCATTAAGTGTGCAACACTACTGCTACTTAACATGTTAATCTCCCATCCATGCAATTTCACATAATTTTGAAGGATATAGGCAACAGTATAATGAATAAAAATAATTTAATGTGTCTTGTGTGGTCTGTTACCATTTGAGTCAGGGCCCAAGGGTGGGGAACAGATAATCTTAAAGCATATCTGATAGAATACCATGCATTTACCACAAGAAATACCTCTTTTTTAAAGGAAAAGTAAGAACGGTTTTATAAAAATTTCTCAAACTATGAAAGACAATCACAGACTCACAAATTTTTTAATTAGGTCAACAATATGTAAGCTATATTTTGTAATTTTTAATTTGTAATATTCCCACAATTATGTAAAATTATCATTTATTCCTTACTATAAAATAGGATCTAGAGATCATCTATTCATACTATAAAATAGGATCTAGAAATCATCTATTCATACTATAAAATAGAATTAGAGATTCCACAACTAGACATCATCATGTGTCTATTTTGGGTGTTGTCAGAATGGATAACTCCTTTTCTATTCACCTCAGCTCCTCAAAGAACTGCAGCAGCCACTTTAGCTTGCCCACAGCAACCACGAGGGACCCAGGTATCTGGCCCAATAGAAGGCTACTTCCCTGTACCGAAGTACAATGTGAGCAGCCATTTCCTTCTCCTACATGCAGGCCCTGCATAGTGGGCTATCTGTCACACCTAACACAGATAGATGTTTGTTAAATGGACCATGTCCAGCGTAATAACTACACTGGTTGCCACACATAGTTAGCTCCACATAAAACACTTGTTTATGTTTAAGTTTTTATTATTAGGTGCGCAACTAAGTTCTCGCTGTTTTTTATTATTTTTTTATTAAGCTGTTTAATTACAAACTGCGATAATTAATTGAGCACCTAATAATATAGATAATATATATATGAATTTTGCCAATAATTTATAGAAGATAAAGTAATTGAAATAGGATGATTGTATTTAATTGATCTATTTGCAAAGGACATTTCTTTTGGAAAATATCAGGATAATTAATTTATATAACATATTTTTTTTTAAAGAAAAAATTAGAACTCATAAGAAAAAACATAATTACAAAAGGGAACATAAAAATTGTAAATATAAAAAAGTTTATGCCTTTAGCAGATGAACTGAATAGCCAGATTTCAGATTGGGGGTGGGGGGGGGCATACAAGCAGCAGTAGCTCAATTAGTTAGGACTGCTTATGATCTATGTTTATAAGTTCAATTCTACCATTGTACTATTGATGTGAACCATATTTTACACTTATAATGTCATTTGTCAATTAGATGATCAAATTTTTAATTAGGAAGGGACTAAAATGGCATTTTGAATTTTTCAGAATTAAGTATAATACCTGCTTCTTCAGGTCATCCTTAGCAACATAAATTAGCAGCTTTTCATTACTTTAGTCATCATTTATTTTATATCCATATTTCAAAAGTAGATTACTTTTTTGAGTTGAATGTAATCTATCAAATAGCAGTGTTTAATGAATATTCTTAAACTCTAATAAATAGTTTAAATAATAAAGATAAATGTTTGTCCCAAATTTCTTAGTGTGTAGTTGAAAGAGGGAAAAGCAAGTGGCTGGTCTAATTTTGTTGCTTTTGGGCACTTTAAGTCGTAAAGGGATTTGAGTTGCATTTAGGACAGATAATTCAGTGATAAATATTTTTAATGATAAAGTGGAAGTATATCATATTTTCTAGCTTGTCTGTAGTGAATGTAACAGTTTGTATGGTCAGGCTGACATAGCTGCATTTAAAAATTACTATCCCAATAGGTCCCATTTTGCAAATTATAATTTATAGACATACTTTAGCTGATAATCACTCACTGGAGGCTAAGTCCAGGTATATTCGAAAAATTAGAGATTTTATAGAACAAGAAAAGTTTATTTCTAATATTGAGTGAACAAAAGAATATTGTAAATCCACTTATTTGAATATATTCTCATAAGATTTTTTAATTCAGTTTTTATGACTAAATAATAGAACTTATGGTAATATTCCCTTCTTTCACAATATATCTGTCTCTTTCACACTGTCTTAATTCTGGTGGGGAGAATTGACTAAGAGGTGCATTATATTAAAATATACAGCATCCATTGCAGCTGTAATTAACTTAATAGTTGTCTTCTGTAGATATGGACAGTCAAAAGTTTTTACTTAGCTAAGATCCGCGACAAGCAAAACAATAACAGAAAATTAATAATGTGTGTTTTTCCGTTGGGTTTAGTGGATTTATTTGGAACTTAAACCAAAAATTTACCGAAAATCGGCCATCAACTCTCCACCCACCAACCACTATACACAACGCCAAACACACACTATCACTTTTCCATCTTGTACACGACACGTGTTTCGCCCCAACACGAGGCATCTTCAGGTATAGTAGACTCTACGGAAGACAACCGAAAACTTTTCGGGCGAAACACGTGTCGTGTACAAGATGGAAAAGTGATAGTGTGTGTTTGGCGTTGTGTATAGTGGTTGGTGGGTGGAGAGTTGATGGCCGATTTTCGGTAAGTTTTTGGTTTAAGTTCCAAATAAATCCACTAAACCCAACGGAAAAAAACACATTATTAATTTTCTGTTATTGTTTTGCTTGTCGCGGATCTTAGCTAAGTAAAAACTTTTGACTGTCCATATAGTGATGGATTTCCGCAAAGTAACGCCTGACTCCATTAATAGTCTTCTGTAGAGTCAATTATAGCTAAAGATTACATAACTACATATATAGATTTTATAACTACATATAATTATCACTACGTATTATAAAGATTCGTCTTGTTAGGCGAAACGTGTAATATTTCGGCGTTAACGTTGGTTCGAATTAGACTGACTCCACCCTTCGACTGAATTTTGGCTATTATGCGCAAAATCGAGAAGGCAAACAAAGACAATATACAGTGCATTAAGAATTGAAAAATAGATTTGCATCAGCATAGCAACAATATCTTTTTTAACAAATAATTAAAATTACTGCAAAACAATTCTTAAAACGACGACCGGATAGGCTCAGTGGCGGGGCCCTCCGCCCGCGGAGTCAATGGTCGCGGGTTCGATTCCCGCATCGGAATAAATATTTATATGGATTTATAAATGTTTATTCCGAGTCTGGTAACCCCCCCAATCCGCATTTTCTTTCCTGCCCCTTCCTTTCTTCTCTATCCTTTCCCTTCCTCTCCGCCAATCCACGGTCTGCCGTGCCAATGGATGCGTGGCTAGGGGCGAGTCTAGTTGCAAGCGTGCCGATCGTCCCGGGGTGGGACTCTCCCGGGGACTATGGTGCTTTACCTCAGCATGCAGGGCTCTGCTGGGGCTGACCTCCATCCTCCCTTGCGGCTCGTGGGATTCACTAAGACGAATTTAATATACCTAATTTGTCGAAAAATGACGGCGACGTGGTTCGCCACCCGTCACGTTCTGATTCTCACGAGGGCGAAAAGCGAACAATGACGAGCCGTTTCGCTGCGATGAATGGCAGCGGATGGAGCTCTGTGGTCTCTGCCAACCCTGTGGGGGATAGGCGTGAATATATAAAAAAAATAAATAAAACAATTCTTAAAATACAGCTCAATATTCATATTATATATTTATATGAATTTTAGATAAGTCTAAATTAATTATTTTTTATTTTATATAAACCAACATTATCCCTGCATAATCTGCCAACAGATGGGCCAAAATACATATAAAATTAGTTTTATCTATTGCATAAAAATAATTAAATAATGATATTAATTCATAATACACCGACATATATATTGTGGAAAAGTAGTAACGTGTTTTTTCTGTAAAAATAAGACTAATAACTTTGTTTTCTTGTGTGAACAATATTATTGCATTATTAGCAAATTAAGTTTTAAGTGTCCATCTTTATTATTCAAAATAAATAAATAAGCTTTAATTACTGTCTACCATTAATTAATATTGAATAATTCGTTTAATTTTTTTTTGTATCATCGAAAGCTTGACCTTCAACAATTCTAGTAATATTAAAACATTGCTATATTTATTTAAAAAATACAGTATTTTACAGTAAGGTTTTAGCTTACTTATGTCAATCATTCTTACAACCTCAACAAAGGCCAAACTAAGGCCCACTGAATTCAAACCAAAAAAAGACAATAGCATGAAAAAGATTAGAAAGTTAGCAACATTTATGCTACATTTTACCCTTTATATTATAAAAATTATATTGGAAATGTTCTGTTTATGGAGATGAAAGACGAGGGTTACTCCAACGGTTTAAGAAAACAAAAAACGAAATAAAGTAAGGAGAGCTGATAATAATTTGAATTTGAATTTAATTTTTTCGTAACAGTCTTCATTTCATTTTAAGCAGCATCACATACAATGGAATCATTGCATAAAGCAGTGAGCCTACCCCTAGGTTAATGACGCAACTGCCTTTATATTTGTTTTTTTATTTTTAGGATTGAATAGATGTTACAAGGTTACTAGGTCAAAGTTGTAAGAAATCCTTCTTACAACTTTGACTTACTTATTCCATACTTTCTGTAGTCAAATATTTAATTGTCTGTCTGATGGAATGAGTGTATAGTTGTTGTAGTGAAGGAGGATCCCAATGCTTGGTCACTGCTTCTGAATATTTTTCAAGACAGTTGACAAACAATTACTTACATATCAGTCATTCAGATCATTTTCCGTTGACTTTACCTTTCTACACTTTTGTTAATGAATTTTCGAAAGGAAACATTCGTCGTCGAGATCCTGTAACTAAGATCCTGTTGGATCTTAGTTACAGGATCTTAATAATATATCCTGCTTTCATAAATATAACAATGTCAAATACAACATTTGGTTCACTTCATTATAATTTACAAGCATTTCGCGGTACCAATTCAATCGATGGTATGTTTGAGTTTCCGTCAATTTATGGAGTATCCATTTAACCGTTTGTGTACCGTAGGGTTTTGAAAAAACACGATCAAAAAGCGCCATCCGCCGTCGGTTGTCTGTAACAAATGCGTTGGCTTTTTTACAAAGCAAAAGTAGCAGTAATGTATTGCTAGGATTGTGAGGTTTTCCTCTTTGGATGCCTAAATAGTTCAGTAACCTGGTATATCCTGTAATAAATTAGAGGAAGTACAGAAATAAAAAAATATTGTTTTTGCTTTTATATCGATAATATTTTTCTTCTTCTAAGAGTGCCTCTCCGACTTGCGAAGGTAGGCGACCAATTCAGCCCAATTCTCCTCCTCCATCGCGAGGTGCAGCAGTTCTGGAGCACTCGCTATCTCGGTCAACTCTCTGATATTACGTAGCCAAGACTTCCTTCTTCGACCAACTTGTCTTTTGTCCGCGTCTTTTCATTTCCTTCATTTCCTTCATTTCCTTGCACATATTGGGTATCTTTGCTGGACTCAAACTCCTAACGTTCTATGTTTCGATTTTAATTCTTCCCACCTCTGTTCCATTTAAGGAACCCCGGGCATTCGGAGCCATTTCCTTTTGATACTTTATCCATTGTGTTTGTGTGTATGAATCGACAACAAGGGAGATTTGGTGTTTCCCGTTTCTTTCTGCACCAGATATTTTTGCAGTTATTTGGACCCCAAGGCTCGCTGTAGCTTCTTCCAACCAGTTTCCCGATTGGGATTATGGTTATACCGCTATTGCTCGGTCGCCAGAGCCTCGTCTGTTATCTAGCAAGGAGCAGCCGATACCTATTCGGATACCTTTTCAGTAGCGCGTGCAGGTAAGATTGACTCGGACCGGATATGATGTAAGTTCCGTTTCTTCCTTATTTTTGAGATAGTATTATACTCAAATAAATAAGTATTGCATGTTTTTATTTCATATTTCCTCAAGGGTCGTATAATTAAAAAAACCCCTATATTCCTGGATTATCCTTATATTTTGATTCAATGAGGAGATGCAATAGATTTTAGAAAATATAGAAAGGGTTTCTGACAGTCGGACTGGTATTTGTATAAGCTAAGCAGAATGTGTGCATCAATCTAATCCGATGGTAAGAGTTGCCAAACACTGTTAAATTTATAAAAATGTTTTTAGAAATGTAACAGCCTCTTCACCCACATTGTTATTAATTGGGAGTTATTTTCTAATTTGGCGAAAAGCTTACGTTATTCCACTTATGAAAACTGTTAACATCACCTTAATTAATAATTTCAGGCTAATATCCCTTCATGAATTTCTGTCCAAAATTCTTGAAGAAATTGTTATTAAACCAATATGCACTCATGTATAATAATAGGTCTTTACCTAAGTATTTGCCGTTTGTATGAAATAAATTTAAGTAATTCTTATTTTTATTAATACAAGTAATCACCCATCGAATTGATTCATATCTGCAGTTTGTCGAAGGTCTTTAAAAAATCAGTTGAATGGGATGCAACAAACTCTTCAAAGGCATTTTGTACTGTCTCGGGTATTGAACTTTTTCCCCGCAAAAAGTTCTTCAAATTTTATTTAAATCCCGCAAAAAGTTGTTTATATTCTATCTAAATTTCGTCGCAGGTAATAATATGGTTCACAATTACTTTGTTTCTATGCCTGTTGAGCAGCGCAAGCCTCTACGAGTACCTACGATGTGCTGACGTACGAGTACATTAAATTCGTGGAGCATCCATTTGTTAAGCTTTGTTTACCCTGCTAATTTGACGCTAATGGACCAATATTGTTTTGATGCTAACGTCGGAATATTGTTTTGCCTTTAGCTTGTTGCAATCACTGATACATAATTGATTAGGATCCGAGGAAGACCATATGCTCTTCTTTAAGACTGAATCAATGCCAAAGGAGAATCAATAGTAAATATTTTAACATACAATATGGATGGATGGTTAATAATCCCAATGCGCGTGCGATAGACATAAAACAAGCAAAACAACCAGATGATGACACTAGTCTATACTGTGTTCGTAAACTTATTATGAAGTTAACTGATTAACACATTTCAGGCGGGAGACTGTGATCACGTTCCGAAAAAGAACAATCGTTGAAACCGGGAGACTGTAATCTCAGTTGCGTGATAGACTACAATAAATTTATAGAAGGATATATCCTGTGACTCTGGAGAAACTTGCGCTACCAATTTTGACTTTTATTTTATTTTACTGAATTTTACCCATTTTAAAAATGGATTCGCGTGATTTCGATTGCGATGATAGTGAAATCACTGCTGATAAATTATCAGATTTTCATTTTTCTTGTAGTGATAATGAGAGTTCAAATAGTGACAGTTATTTCTCAGAGGATAGTGATATTTTTCCTACGAGAAAACGCCCACGTACATATTATTAATCTAACAGTGATTCAGAATCCAATGAGAATGATTTGGACATTGAAGACGAATTTGAGCGTTACCACTCCATAATTAAATACTAATTTTCAGTAAAATGGACATTTTTTATTTTCACAAATGTCATGAATAAATTTTTTTTTATTTTACAATTTACAAAAATAAGTTCCCTCACATCAATAACATTCGTAAATTATCGAATTAAACCCCACGCGAAACAGCTGGATTTGCCCGCTATATGTTCATAAACTTGGAAAACCGTGCCCGCAGGCAAAGTGTTAATTAAACTTAACCTATTTATGTTATGATATAATAAAACCTGAATGATTTGTATTTCGTCAAACATTGCTCCCATAAAGTAGATATTTTTCATTAATTTTTAGAATAACGTATTAAAACGATTTTTTATATTCTGTTTATAAGTTATTCTAATACCTAAAACGAATGAAATAGAGTTTGGGAAAAAATCATGGCAAAAGTTCTAATTGTGACATTTTTGAGTCAGAATCGAAGGTGTTCAGGAATATATACTTCAGGTAAATAGTGCTATTAGTGTTAAAGAGGCTTATTTTCACGTTTATATTGCTTGTTTATTGCTCAGCATATGCGATTTCTGAATCCCTTTATGTTGTCATAACACTTTTTGAAGTGTTTTGACTTAAGTCCTATAAAGTGCAGTAACGAAGTGTGGCTTAAAAAAAGTTAAGCGTCATTAGTTTTTGTAAATAAAAATTATGCATATTTGTGAAGATGGTTTAAGTATATTTCAGACTAAAATCTTTAAAGAAATAGTAATACCTATGAAATATATGTTTTTTCACATAACTGCGTCACAATCAGAAAAAAGAGAAAAAACAAGTGATATAGAAAAATTAAATTTTTTACCACCCTTAAATAAAAATAAAATTAAATAATAAAATTTAATTTATCAATATTAGATAAACTACAAGTTTAAAAAAAAGTTAAACAAATTAAAATAAGAAAGATGTTACGTTCTATAACTTTGTGCTTTGGGCCGATTGTATACTGGATGTAATTCTCGGAATTAGCTGGGCCCTAGATAACCTGGAACACGGTGGGCGGCCGCCCTAGCTTTACCTCCGCGCTTCAGTCCTAAGTACGACACCACTACAGGTGGCCGTCTGTAAATTATCGAGCGGTAGTCGTGTCGTTATTTCCGAAGCTTAACCAAGGAATTAATGAATAAAGGTAGGTCAGGGCTCTTTGACAATTTATGCCTAGCCTTCGTTATGGGATGATTTTGTTAGCCGGTCTTTAAGACTCCATTCTCAAATAGTAGGGATACACTGCGTCCAGGTACCGTTAATATTTGGGGGCTAAATTTGGTCGTGCCAACTTTTATCTCTGAAAGATTTAAGACATCCAAATAACAATACATAGTTAATACAATAAGTAACACTTTCTGTGCCATATGCGCTCTGAATTTTCTGCTCAAGCCGTTGGGTACTGTTATGGTAAGATGATGAAGTAAAAAAATGTATTATGCAGTCAGTTAGGCATCTTAATAAGTGTCGTTAACGAAAAGTCTTTTAAAAATGGTCTGTCACGGAACATGTTAGTAAGATTATTAAAGATGAGAAAGTACATGCTTTCATTCACATGTTTATTTTTATAATATAATAAACTATTATTTGTTGATATGATCGTATCTTGTCGAAATTTATTATGAAATTTTCATACTATCATAAATAATACAATGTGGCATAAACTTAAATTCGATAATGTATCCTATTCTCACGGTTTGATAAATAAATTTAACAGTTTATATCAAAACATTGTTAAAATGGTAATAATTATTATATAACAATTATTTATAAAACTAATACAAGTAATGAATGACTCATCCGGATATTTTGCATCCTTTGTATTTGTCTAGAATGTGTAGAGGTTTTAATGTAATGAATAAAATGTCATTTATAATAAGTAAAGCGTACTGGTTATTTGTATGTCTGAAACTGTCGTTTATACTTACGTATAAACAAAAGAAATAGCTATTAACAAATTACTGTAACATTTTCTAAATTACTGGAAGTTCCGGTTCCGAAACTCGCCGAAGTAAATGTTTACCTTTAATGTTTTTTAATATTCATGTATAAATGTTTGCGTGTATGTAGGAGAATATTTTAATATTACAATTGTGGTTCCGCAACTAAATATATACATACTACTGTAATGTTAATGATATTTAATCGGTTCGTATTTTTTAAATATTAAGTGTGTGGTGCGTAATTTAAAAGGGTTTTCAGGTTTCATTGATTGATTTGAGCCAAGGGTCTACTCAAGCTGGCTGTATCTACGTGTCCCGCCTGTGAAATAACTTGGAGTGGTTCTTTACGTATTGGTCACAGCAAGGAGAAGGCGCCACGTGTGGGCCTGCGTACAACCGGGGGCGAGCGCTTTGCGCCGCCCCACAACTGCATATGTAAGTACATTGCTCGTAGTCTGGATGTTGAGAACCTGCTATGACGAATGCTCTGTTGGCAATTGTAAAACTATATATATATATATATATATATATATATATATATATATATATATATATATATATATATACAGTTTATAATCCTTTTTTATATTGTTTAAAATAATTTTGATTAAAATTGACAGAAAATCTTTATGAAACTTGAATAATGTACTGAATAAAGTTATAGATAAACTCGGGATTGCTCTGTACCTTTGTGCGGTCACGCATCGCGAACGTTATTTTTTTTACTTGTTTCGCTTAGCTGTTGTCTATTCTAGCAATTGTTATTATGTTTGTTACATTATATGAATTTTATTTATTTTAGTTGTTTATACTAGATTTGGCCTATTAAAATATCATACGACTTTATTTGTCTTTTATTATGTGTTTGTTGTATCATTCTGCACCGCGAAAACTTAGGAGTTTATTAGGGTGTTTAGATGATGCAGATGCGAATTCAATAATGTAATCAAACCATTCAGGAAGCTGTAAATATATTTATACAAAAAGTATTTTTTATAAAAACAAAATATCAGGTAAGGTTTGGCAATATGTAATTTAAATTAATTAGCTGTAAATGTAATTCTATCGAATGAATGAATGGAGATACAGCAACAACTCTTTGCTAGAATTACAAAACCCCTATACCTGCTGCTGGCCTCCGTTGTTAATCAAAATGCACGCTTTGCATTCTGACAGTCAACGGATATCAGGTTACGAACCTGTCTCAAGCTATGGACTGTGGATTAAATAATATAAAGAATGCCATTTCGAAGCGAAATTGTATAGTTATTAAAAATAAGATAAAACTTATATATTAATTATAATAATAATATTTAATTTTTATACACTATATTATTTTATAAAAATTACTGATAAATAACAGAAAGAGTTAATTATTTCATTGCAAAATACAATTCTTTTACACATGCATTTAACATAGCTAGTCCAATTTAAATAAATAAAACCTAAAGAGTAATTGCAGTGGTGAGTAGCGTGAATAATCACAATATGCGAGCTAATATCTTATGTTTAGTATTAAAATATATATACAATTCATTATTATAAAATTTCTACTGTATAAATCTGTAGCGGCTTTGCAAATTTATCCCTTAGCACAATTTGAAAATGTGTTTTCATTACGTGTGTTGTTAATCATTTGCTATTATAGTATTTCCATTTTTCACACAAATACAACGCGAAATTAGTTATTAATACTATAAGAAATATTAACAACTTGTTTTCATTCAGATACCTACCAGATGGGTTATTGACATCGGGCCAGACTAAGCATGATGTAGATTTGAGCCAGTACATCATTGAGCCGGATCCGTTTGCATCAGGCGATTGTGTAAATGATTTTTATTTCGAAGATTCGTTTCATTTGACCACGTAAGTATTACTTACTTCGAGTATATAAACATTTGGTTTCAATGCAACTTAAAATAGAGAACTAAGAAACATATGAAAAAAGAACACAAAACTGCTTTATGGTGGGTATATGGTGTCACCAAGAAAATGACCTTAGCAGTATGACACTTTAGTACAAGCTGAAATAAAGATAGTTGAGAAATGATACAACTGTTTTTGCATAAATGAAGGTAGAAAATAAAGTACGGTTGGCAACTGGAACTTTATTCATCAGTGTTTTAAATAAGTTTATAATACAGATAATTTGAACCTTTAATTCTACAAATTCTTTGCATCTATGTGCTCAAATTTTAATTAATGTGGTGTCTATATTTAATATTCAATGTTTTATGCTGCTTTATTCAATGGTATTTCTTACTCATCACAGCAAAATGTTTGGATTCAAATAAATATGTGTTTCTCCTTTTTATAAAGAATGACGTCTTTACGCTTCAAATTTTTCTATACACAAATAATATTCTTTTAATTGGGGCATGTTTTTGGTACTTTGTTGTATAGGGTTTAATTTATATGTACGAAATTTTCTAAATAAAATAGTACCTTAGTTGGCCATACCATACCTTAGTTAGATGCCATTTACATGGCATCTTCACCAATTATAATCAATGCAGGTTGTGCATGTTGACAAAGGATTTCTGTTATGTACCTTTGCGTATTTAGTGAGCCATTTTCAATGAATACTATCTCCGTACGATAGCTGGATATATAACAGATCCTCCACCATAAGGGATGATTTCTTCAAAACACATCAGCATAGCGTTCCCCTGGTCTTAATAATACTTGCCGACGTCGGTCCTCACTATGCAGGCAATTTCGACCCTCATCGGAGAAGAGTACGCTACTCCAGTTACCTAATGTGTAGGTAAGATAGGCAATTTCTGGCGAACCTCAATCAAGCAATCCGGTATCACGAAGTAAGACCGTCGACTACGTATATCACCCGCTAAAAACCTTCACCTCACAGTTCATAGGCTAACTTGTGCTCCTCGTATCTCTTCAAGATTTCTTTTGAAGTCTACCGCAAATGCAGTTAATTTGCGGTTCCTCGCCTGATTCACTAAACAGTAGTCGTCTCGTGGTTGTGTGCAACGTTTTCTCCCAGAATCTTGCCTTCTCTAAACGAAATGTGTCTCTTGGTATCGAGTCCAGGATATTATGGTTGAACGACTCACGTTTAACCGCTGTGACATAAGGATCAATTAGGAAAAAATCAATGTTTGTTATTCATACGTACGTTTTGTCAAGCCTGTTTCCCGCATGGGTAGACGGAGACCACATATCTCCATCTGCTACGATCTCGGCATACTTTCCTTGCTCCCTCTACATTCATCACTCTCTTCATGGAAGCTCGTCGGTTAAGGCTACTATAATGCGCCAGCCGTACTGCTTACGGTGAAACACGGGACCTTTAGGGGGTTTTATCTTCGATAAACATGAAATTCTTTCAAATGAAATAAATTTATTTTTCTATTCACTGTACATATCTTATTCATACGTTATTCACACTTTATTCATTTACATTTTGTATTCAATCTCAATTTCTTATGCCGGACGGATGAAAAGACGTCAGTCGAAATAATCTTTTTGTTTTTGTATAAAATAATTTATTTCTTTTCTTAAAATTACGAATTTAAAAAGAAATAATATAATATAGAAGGTTTTAATATATCCAAATAAAAAAAATATTACATTAGTGATGATATATTTATCAATGTATCACTACAGTGCTCTAGAGGCCATTCTTAAAAACTGGCAATTTGGTCAAAGTCATTTTTCCTTGGTCTTCCCCTGCTGTCCCTTCCATTCACATCCGCAACGTAAATTTCTTTTGTTTTTCATCCATTCTCTCAAACCATCTAAGCATCCTTTTCTCACCTTTTACTCAACATCGCTCACTTATATCTTCATTCTTTATTCTATCCTTCAAAGTTACACACATACTTCTCACACATACTTTTTAATGCTCTCATTTCCACCACATTCAGTCTGCTTTCATGACTCTTCTGCCAAACCTGCTTAAACAGAAAGGTTTATTAACGTTGAACTCAATAATTCGAATATATGACGTAAAGGGATCGATGACCACTTTAAAAATAAAGGAGTTAATGACATCTTTAAAATAGGAGTATGGTAAAAAGCAGTAATGAACCTCTCATTGAGACGTCGACGTGGTACCGATTGTCCATTTCCAATCGTATGGAACAACATTTCCTATGTTGTATGAAAATCTTATAAAGTTATTTTGTAAATATGTTTTATTTTACAGAATATATTTTTTATTTTTTGGGATAAACTCTCCAAGTGGGTCAATCTCTTTACACAGATAAAAGGCCACAGGTAGTTTTAATTTGTAGAGAAATACTTGATTTTGAAAAAGTTTTGTAAAACGTTGTACAAGTAAAATATAACAATTTATGCAGATTAATGGACCGAGGTGACGCTTTTCTTGACGGCCGTTTTTTAGGTTAGAATTTTATCCTAACCTATCCCCGAACCGCAGCTGGTAACATTGTTTATTTTTATGGATATAGAAAATTTTAACTTACTCCTTTCCAATTAATTGTATAATTATATTTAATCATGTCATGTCGTTTGATACGGTACCATCAAGAGCAGGTCATAGATAAAATACAGCCTGAACTCCAATTGACATGTCGAATAGTATATATATATATATACACACACACATATATATATATATATATATATATATAATACATATATATATATATATATATATATATATATATATATATATATATATATATATATATATATATATTATATAAATATATATATAATGGCGTGCCCGCCATTTTTCTTACGGCGACACCCGGGATCTTTAGGGGATTTCTTTACTCGAATAAAATACTTCAAAACGATATTAATTTATTCTACCATTTTATTGTACATTCATATCTTATTCATATTATTACTTTATCATATTTTACACTTTTCAATTTACTTTTTTATATATGTGCCGAACGGTTGACATGTTTATATATTAAAGAAGTCAGTTGAAATAACTTTTAATAGAAAACTATTTATTTTAATTTTAAATAACGAATTTAAAAAGCAATAATACAAAAAATTTTATTGCATTAGTGAGACATTAATGTATCACTACAATATATATATATATATATATATATATATATATATATATATATAATATATATACATATATATATATATATATATATATATATATATATATATATATATATATATATATATATATATATATATATATATATATATATATATATATATATATATATATAATAGACATTGTTCATGCCACAATATAAAATACGCAAAATAGTCAAATGTTTTCATCGACATGCTACGAAACATAACATTGTCGACTAAACATAACAATTCATTCAAAAACTAAATTACACTTGTTCCTAATTTGTTCAAAAGAAAATACCTTTTTTTTATTGAGGTTGATAGAAAACATTGCGCTTTTTTCGGAACACAATTTTTACACACACACACGTACATATATATATATATATATATATATATACACATATATATATATATACATACATATATATATATATATATATATATATATATATATATATATATATATATGTACGTATATATGTACGTGTGTGTGTAAAAATTGTGTTCTGAAAAAAGCGCACATAGAAAAAAGCGCAATGTTTTCTATCAACGACGACCGATTGGCTCAGTGGCGGGGCCCTCCGCCCGCGGAGTCAATGGTCGCGGGTTCGATTCCTGCATCGGTATAAATATTTATATGGATTTTTAAATGTTTATTCCGAGTCTGGTAACCCCCCCAATCCACATTTCCTTTCCTGCCCCTTCCTTTCTTCTCTATCCTTTCCCTTCCTCTCCGCCAATCCACGGTCTGCCGTGCCAATGGATGCGTGACTAGGGGCGAGCCTAGTCGTGAGCGTGCCGATCGCCCCGGGGTCGGGCTCCCCCGGGGACATCCTCCCTTGCGGCTCGTGGGATTCACTAAAGACGAATTTAATATACCTAATCTCGTGGTCTCTGCCAACCCCTGCGGGGGATAGGCGTGAATATATATATATATATATATATATATATATATATATATATATATATATATATATATATATATATATATATATTATAATACATTTTCCATTACATTTTCACAAAGACTCAACACCGTTATATTTCTTATCCTTCTCCTTGCGGAGGATGTTATGTTCAGAACTATATGCGTATATTACGTTATGAATGTGCCTTTAGATAAATATTTCAAATATTTTGTTATCTAGGGTACTCTTAGCCTTTTTGTTACGAGGGCCTCATTTAGCCGGCATCCATGCGACGACCCGTGTGTACGAGCGCCGTATTTAATAGGCGTCAGCGTGACGCTATTTGTGTGTCGACCGTTGTTTAAAATTTATTGCACTATATACAATTACTCATTATATAAATGTTTTTCTTGTACTACAAATATTTTGTTACTTAACACTTAACACATTGAATGCTGAGGTGGTAACCGGTGATTGGCACTCAATTAGTGACGCCATGGGGGCCAACGGTGACCGGACGCTCCCAGAGTGATTGGATTTGTTTGAAAACATGGTTATACACTGTAACTATCCATTGAAGATAATATTTCATAATTATATGTGTCGCATAATACAAAATTCATTGTGGCCCCACGGACAATCCAAGTCTCACAGCCATACGTTAGAATAGGCCGAATAATCATATTATAGATTATTACTATTCAAAGTACATATTATTGTATGTACCACTTAGAGTTGCAATTAGTCATTATTTTTCAATAATCACAATATTTACTCTAATAATGTTCAATTATAGTCATTAAACCGCATATTTATGGTATTTCTGTTTCAATCCGGAAATAGGAATGCGTAGAATAATTAAATAAGCTAATTCAATGCCGTTCATAAATCTAAAGTATAATTAATTAAACGAAACTTAATTTTTTTTTCTTTAATTGCTGTGTCATGTCTCCCTCACCCTTAAGCAACTTTTTAGTATTATACTTACTTTTTAGTGTCAATGAAAGGAAGTCTTAAAAACGATATTCCGAAATTTTTTGTTCAAAACTTAATATTTTTTAGGTTGTGATATTTGGTTTTTGTCTTAACAAATTACTCTAAATATTGTTTTGTTTTAGGACTGAAGGGCTGCACACAATGAGTACGGGTGAGGATGAACCATTGATTGGTTTAAATGGGAGATTAAGACCAAGGAAACTCAGTAACTCCAGCCTTCAGACGAACATAGTGACGTGTAAATCAGATGGCAAAACCTTTTATGACAAGCCCAAAAAATGTAGTACCCCTTCCAAAGTGTCGCCAAACAAAACAGATGATCTCATCTACAAGTCTGATAATACGCCGATCCTACAAATTTTGTGTCCCTATTGCGATAAAAAATTTATATCCAAACAAACAGCTTTAAAGCATGCAAGGCGAATTCACATTTCAAGTTTAAAACAGGATTCGTTTATTAGTTGCCTATTCTGTAATCATGCTGAGGCTGAAATAAATGGTATTATACGACATATGGTTGATAGGCATCCCAATCAGTACTTTGCTTGTCTGGATTGCCATACACGCTTTCCGTCTACGCGTGAACTGGCTGAGCACAAGCTTAATGTTTGCGAGAAACAAAAGTTATTTTCTCGCAGCAAGTTGCGTCAGAAATCTTCAGACACAAAGAAAAGTCAGAAATTTCATGATGGAAAGGACTCTTACCATTGTGATAATAATGAATTTCCTGGTCAAGCTTTTAACGGAATTGTTATATCGTGTGAACTCAAACCATCTCATGTTCATGATGAGGCAGATATAGAGGATAATATTACGACAAATTTAATTTTACCTTCAACAAAAGGTTTGAGTAATAGTACCGTTATAGAAAAGAATGCAGTTATTGTATTGGACGATATACAATGGAATAAGCGTATTCCATCCAATTTTTCTTTCCATAATACGGATGCGGATCAAATCCTCACTAGACTGGGTGTGGTACATCGATCACCAAGGACTGGTGAGTCTACGAGAAAAGACTGGCTTAAGACTATTGACGATGCTACTCAAAAATTTGAAAAATGTTTTGACACTAGTTTCTATTCTAAAGTTGCGAGTAATGTTCAAGAAAATTTGTCAAAGTTTTTAGATGGATCTTTTAATTTTAATCCTGACCCAGATTCTACTATTAAGACTCGAAAAGCAAAGAATAGTGTTGCTATTAATACTGCAGAAGGGTTTCCGATACTGTTAGCTTGCGAACAATATTCTCGCAACATATTTGACGGTTATATGCCGCGCGCAATAGCTCCAAAGCACAAATGGAAATGGGACAACTTAGAAAATGATAAAAATGTGTTTAATCCTGACCAAATTAAGTGTGATTCACATGTCAACAACTGCATAATAACTTTGGTGTCAAGTTTAGATATATGGACTCAACTCTGTATGAGACGAAAATTTGAAGATAAATTTAGTAACTTACGATTGGAAAAAAAGACTGAAAAATTAAATATCGTCAGTAAGGAATTAAAGGAAATACTCGAAAGTCGCGAAATAACAGTAAAATCGTCCCAAATAACGAAATACAAACCAGTGGCAACAGGTGATGCTCTACATTTTCCAACTTCGTTAGGGTTAACACCGAATGTACCAGCATATGATTTGCAACCTGCTGTCCTTAGCGGGGAATGGGTTCGTCCCCGTTGCTATGTTTGTTGTGCATGTGGTGCACAAACACATGATTGTCGAGCCCTGTCTTCACATATTTCAATGCATCATCCTAATGCAATGGTTCAACATTATGAAATTGTGGGTGAACCATTGTTAAATGCTGATATTCTGAAACATCTATATGTGCCTCCAAGTCAAACTGTCAACCGAACTCGTCCATTAAGAGGGATTAGAGACTGTACAAAATGCCAAAAATCAATTACTCTTGAAGATTTACACCAACACATGTTAGATTGCGCTGGTGATACACCTGCTGTAAGAAGAAAGTGCCGATATCGTCCGTTTGGTGTACGGAAGCGCCGCCCTCGTATTCCAGATAGAATTCGTAGAAAAATGCGCAAAGACATAAGAACAGGTCAAGCAAATGAAAAAAATTATATGAGACCCAGACCAAGAAATAGAACCGAAGTTGGCGATGGTAAGATTATGTATCTTGTTATACTTTTAGCTATACTTTTAAAACGGTTAACGTTGTTAAGTGTTAAATTTTGTGGTAATTATTAATTTACGTAAAGTTCATTAATAATAGAGACTTAAATATTATATTAACAATGAATAAAAACTGTAACAACTTAAAACAATTTCAAGTAAAATATTAACATTCATACATACGTACATATCGTCACGCCTGTCTCTGTAGGGGTAGGCAGAGACCACAGATCTCCATCTGCTACGATCTCTGCATACTTTCCTTGATTCCTCCTCACTCATTACTCTCCTCATGCAAGCCCGTCGATTAAGGGTACTTTTGAACACGTCAAGAGTAAACATTTATTTATTAAAAGTTTTTTATTTGTTTACAGCTGAAACTATACGAAAGATGTTAGCAGATTTACCAGCCAAACGTCACCGAGTAGTAATTAATCCAACGAATTCATTACCTCGCAAGAAATTGGACAGAAAATTAATGATGAAAAGGCGTTCTACAGAAAATCGAAAATATAGAAATCCGGGTGAACAACCATTACGAACAGAAAATACAGATTGTGGTTCAAGTGGTAATCCTTATGAAAGAGCTTTTAAAAAAGATGATGATGCTCCTCTTAAACATAACATAAAACAAGTGATTAGAAAAAGATCACATCATAAGGAATCCTTAAATAAAAAATCTGTTATGAATCGTCCTAAAAGAAAACCAATTACAGGAAAGGGGTTTGTTATCAAAAACGATACTGAAATTCCTATAAACAGTTGCGAAATTAATCAATCCCAACAATTGTCAATAGACCAAACAACAAAAAGAATAAATGTTAATAGAGGTCCGTGTAATATTAGAGAACGTGGAAATCGTGGAGGATCGAATAATCGTGATGATCAACAGCCGGGTTCCAGTCGCCAAAATGGAAATTCCCATGATTCTAACATCCCAAGTGAAAGTGTCCCTCTTAAACATTCAATTGCACGTTTAACTGCAGATTCTGAGACTCATGATAAATCAGTACAATTCCATCGTCTGTTTTTGGTACAACAAGAATGTAATAATACAAATCAGCATGTACTCTCAGATCGACGCGTTTTATTTGAAAATGAAGCAGTCGTGACAAAACTTGATAAACCACCTTTACATTTTAATCAGAAAACTATAATGGATTCTCAAATCCTACGTAAAAATAAATCAAATAAACCCAGAAAAGGATTGAACGATTGCATCGCAATGCTTAAAAATAAATTAGTGGATGCGAATCAGTGTGCTACTTATGGGCATGTTTCTGTGCAGTGTGGTAGCGATGAACCTATAGAATCAGATATATTTGGTGTGGAACCAATATCAATGTTAATAGTCCCCAAAATAGATGATCCTCAAAAATCTACTGAAATTCTATCATCTTGTACTATCAAATCACCTACGCTAGACAAAACCGTAAACGATGTCAATATTGAAGAATACGGCAAGACATATCACTTAAAACAAAAGCCACACAAAACTGATATAGAAAAAAGTAATGACAAAATATGTTTGGCAAATAAGAAGTTACCCGAATTTAATAATCCTATGAAGGAATATGATAAACAATCATCTCCTGAACAAATAAATGATATACAGAAAGAAGCTGAATGCAACCTTTTTATAGAAAAAGAAAGTGAATGTATAAGTTCATTACCAAAACATGAATTACTTACACAAAGATTAGAAAGAACTGAAGTAGAACCAAGAAAAACAGATTTAATGCAAATACTACCTCCACAAAGAAATACTGTTATTAAAAAGTCTCCAAAAGCAACAGCATATGTTTCTCTTAAAGATGAAACAAAAACTTTAGAGATTCGACATTTAGATTCTGAATCAATAGTATCGGTGCGTCAAGGTGATTGGCAAGAAAGTTGTACAGAAAATTTAAAAAGCAATAAATTAGCGCCAGAAAAATATCAGACGCAATCCAGTGAATTAGTATCAGATATAAATATAATAAAAGCACCGTCATATATCACTGGATCTCAGTGCAATTTGATCAGTGATAGCTTAATGGAAGTAAGCACTCATAAAGTTTATTCACCAAGTATATCTTCACCTATAAAATCTGTTAATATTGAAATTCATTGTGAAACACAAAACGTTATAGAAACACAAATAAATGTTGATTTATCTCATAATGATATAATCGATTCATATTCGTCAAATAATTTCATTGATGTGCCTGTTGATATTCCTCGTGCACACGCGAGTACCAGTGTTGAGTCAATCGTTTCGACGCCTTTAGATTTATCTGGGAAAACTATAAATTTAGATATTCCAGAGAACTCTTCAACGCAAGACATGTCATTTATTATGACTAGCTATAACAATTATGAAACATTAGATCTCTCAAACAAAAGTGTAACAGATCACTCAATTGATGACGATACTGATTCGACTGGCGATATTGTTGTAGATTTAAGCATCAAATCATGTTCACAATTTGGTTGTCAATCAAGGCCAGCAAACATGCATCAACAATTAACTATTAATGATGATACAATTACTGATTTATCATACGGAAGTTTTCATGAATATACACCTACTGATTTATCAATCAAAAAGAAAAATCAAGTTTATGCTGTCAGCATAGATGAAAATATTGAAGAAATACAAGATTTGTCTAATCAAAAAAACAAGAACTTTGAAACAGTAAAAAAAAATATGCAACAAGTGAAGGATCTTCGTAACGATATGCTTGGTGATTTATCGCGAAATGAATCTAGTGAAAATTTAGTAGCTATTGAATTGATTCCATCTGAATATGACAGTAATGTTAACTATGGGGGGCAAAAAAGTGATTCAATGGAATTATTGATAGATACATCCAATGAGATCGAAAAAAATTGCTGTCAACCTGTGGAAAATCCTATTAAATTGGGTTCAGATGTGGCCGAGCCTGTATCACAGATAAATGATATGAATATACTCCAAGAAAATAATAATCCTAAATTTATACACTGTAATGATATTGACAAGCCTACTGACACCTCTCAATTTCAACAAGCATTTTATGACCCTTCTTTACGCATGATGCCATTCAGAATCCGGAGAAATTCTATACATCTGGAGTCCATTGATAATAAAAATATACATTTTAGTGAAGATTTCGATACTAGCTCAGAATGTTATTCAATACCTTATTCCAAACCTACTGTATCTATGGATACATACACTTATATAACAGTTGTGAGTGACTCTACTGTAGGCTCTGTAATAACTTCCACACCAGATGTAACACATGAAAAATCATCCAGTGAATATGAAAATGTATCGTTAAATGTAACTCCTATGGAGAGTAATCCTATGTATATTCATAAAAATCAACTATCTCCAAATATACCTATTAATAAAATTGAATGTACGTCACCGGTTTATACGATTTCGGATGCTTGTATTCCTATAACTAAAATAGACAGTAATAATGTGGTCTCTTTGGCAAAAATCAATAAACAGATTACAATGCCTGGTACATCGTCATTACACTCCTCCGCGATAGCAAACGATATAACTAAGAGTATTGCTACAACCTTGAATCCAAAAACTATTATGAGTGCATGCAATCAGATAAATAAAAATGAATGTCTGATAATTTCAAGTGAAAGTATGAATTCACCAGAAATAGAAAAAAACGTTTTACATACCTCAATTGACTCTCACAAAACTAATGAAGAAAAAATGGATCTCAAAATAGGAGAAAAAATATATGTAGATTCTGACACTGAAAGGGCCCGAAAAATTGCCATGTTACCTAAAGAACTTGTTGAAATACTGGGTACAATGCCACTTGACCACCGAAATCAGTTATTGAATGTTTTACCGCAATACGTATCAACTTCAGCACCAGTCAGTTTATCCGATACTGCACAATATTTTAAAAATAATCCTTTAACTAATTCCATTAATACTTTGTCAGTAGAGAAACCTAATAATATTTTAGCTTTGAATTGTACTGCTGAAGGAACAGTGGAAAATAAAAACGACTCTTATTCCGTAATTGAGCCTGTGAAGCTTTCGTCTAACGAAAATATCTCAATCTCACCGGTTATGTCAGATTATTTGCGATCCAGTCCGGTTCAGTCACAATCAAAGATAACAAATCCTACAGTTTCTGGCGATATTAAACTTTGCTCACCTGAAATATCTCATGGTAAACGTAATTCCTTAACTTTTAATAGTTTTTTGGCGCAAAAAAATTATATTTCAGAAGAAGGAACAAAAGGAGTTGAATGTATATTACAAGATGATATTATTGATTTGACTGAAGAGGAAAATATACAACAAAATCGAGATAACATTGCAATACCTGAATGCCCAGTGAACAAATCAGTAAAACTAATTGAAGAAAGTTCAGATTTAGATGCAACTACGAAATGTCTTAAACAAAAGGGAAAGATTGACCAAACAGCGAGTTTGAGAGCAGTACGTATAAAAGCTCCTTCAGAGAGGTTGAAGCCAAATCCACCAGAACATCACATTGAAAACATAAAACAAATAATAAGCCCTGCCAATGTTACGAACAATAAGTTCAGTAACCTTTGTGATGATACAGAAGAGGTTACGAACTTGGATATCAATATGACTTTGGCTATACAACAGGCAGAAGTTAGTAGCACACAACATGGCAATAAAAATGTCCTAGTTGATTGCAAATTTCAACTTCTAGCTTCACCGACAGTCCCTAATTCCACTCTTGCATCTAATGATCTATCTCATAATAAGGCACAAGTAAATGATCAGGTTACATTAAAATTGGATACAGAACGAAATATCTGTGATGAAAATTTAGTGGTAAAATCTGGTTTAGTAACTTCATCTCTTCGAAATGAAATTCGTACAATTAATATTCAAAATACGCCTGATGTAACACTGCATAGTGATTTAAACGATACGTCAAAACCATCAACCTCTACTTCTAAAAGTACTAAAACTAGTTGTGAGACATTTGTAATTGACAAGGACATCATAGTTTTGGATGTATATGATCCTAATTTATGTAAGTATCAATTGCAGGAAAATTCTAATGCGCACGTGGAGGAATTGGATGGAGGAACACCCACCTTTGTAGGAGAAACCTTACCGATTGGTGATGAGGACTCTGATGACGATATTACTTTGGCAGTTATAGTAAAACAAAAACAGCTGGATCTACTAAAATCTTCATTTTCTGAAAGAAATCCAACAATTAATGTAATAGCAAATATGATTCGAGACGATATAAATAAAAACTCTTTATTAAAAGATAACGATAAGTTATCCGTAAATCAGTCATCAAATGTCAAAGAAATTATTCCTATTACCACCTTTCATCAAGTAAAAGAGTTTATTCCTGTATCACCTAAGAATATTATCGATATGGAAAACGTTAATACTATCATAAAAGATGAAAGAAACCGATGGCAAATAAGTACCAAGGAAAACGACCCTTACTTGCCAGAAAATAATGAGCATATATTCAAAAGAAAGACTAGACAAAATACATTTGTTGCTAAATTTATAGAACAAAAAACCGATAAAATTCAGGAATATGAGCAATGTAAATTCGATTTAAATAAAGAAAACGAAATCTCTTCTGAAAGCAGCAAAAAAATAAATAGTGTTGAAGATACTTGTAGGAAAAAACTATTGGACAAAGATTATTCTTGTAATACAGGACGGGAAAATCGTGAAAATTCGCCTAATGATGACTCAGAAATAAGTAAACGAAAAATCAATTTGATAGAAAACATTAAATTACTAGATGAATCCATGAAAACTAAAACTGGACAAGTCCAAGCCATAAGCAGTGATTACATTACAATAAACAATGAAAATAGCACTCAAAACGAATTTTGTCTACAAAAAATTAAACCAATCTTTTACTCATCTAGCAATCATTATGATTTAGGACTTAATAAAAATGTTACTTTTGAACAAAGTAAACATAGTACTTACTCAGGAACATCAGATCTTATCCCAAATTACGATCAATGGCAACGCAGTATTACAAAAGAAAGCTCAGTGCCTTGTGATACTGATTCCCAGAAAATAAACCAATTTCAACAAGACCTAGGTGATAGTGACGCATATGATTCAGATTCCAAAACCAAAAAAACTACACGTTTTAAAAAATTGAGCGATACAGAACCTGTGGAAACTGTTTTACCTCGAAGTGTTCTTGAAAAGGGAGATATTGCGCCTTTACGACGCAGTCGACGTGGTAAATCTCTTTTTATGGAAAGTAAGTTACCGGTAATTGAAAATACTAACCAAATCGAGTATTCCATTGAACATAAGGCTCCGCTTACAAAAAAGCAACTTATTTTTTCTAAATTATTACTGGATGAAGAAAATGCTAAACCGAAATTACCTTCTGCGTTAACAAAAGAACGCGAAGGTTTAAAAAATACACAAATTTCTTCGAATGATTTGATTAATATCACCGTGGAAGAGAATATATCTATCTCTAGCGAAAAGATAAAATCAAATAAACGTAAGATTTCGCCACAACCGAAACTTAAATGTAAAAAAAAGAAGTCTTTACACAGTTCTACACACGAAATAGATGATGGCACTACTTCACGGGCGATTGATAGAAAAAATGGTAAAGACCATGAAAAACAACCTGAAAATGAAGAACAACAATCTAAATTACTAAAAATAAATGAAAAAACGGATGAAAAAGAATTAAATAGCACTTTTGATGAGACTAATCAAACCGAAATTCATAAAAGTCACCAAAACAGTGCATTAGAAGAAGAGCTTGATACGCCTTTTAGTAGAGAAAAAAGGAAAATGTGCTGTACCATCACAAGTTATGATGAAAAACCAAGTTCCAAACCAAAAAAATCTAAATCAAGCAATAAAGTTGAAAGTAAGCCATTATCTGATATACACAAAATTTCTGATAGAGAAAAACTTCTCAAATCATGCTACAATAGCCCTCCTATAGCAGCACGACGCACTCGATCTAAATCTGTCGTTGTAAAATCATCAACTCCGCTATATGATCCCTATGACATTGATTTGGAAGATATGATTGAAAGATCGGAGTCATCCCGGAAAATGCTGCTATCATCGAATCATTCTTTTACGAAATTAAAACTTGGAAGCGAACATGATAAAAAGAAGCGAAAAAAAAGTGAGACATCTATTGGTGTCAACACTGAACCACTAATGAGTGATGAGTTTACTGGCAAACTTATGTCTTCTGATGTAAATGAGTCTAATAATCATGTCAGTGATTCTGACGAGTCTTCTAAAAGTGATATACCATTAAAGAAATATGCAGAAGAAAAAGAGAAGAAAAATTCAAATTTGGTTATCAATGACCGCATATTACAAAAAGAACATGAGAAAAGTTTTGAAATTCATAGAAGTAATGTATCCAAAACTAAACAAAAAATAAAAAATCATAAGAAAAGTAGACATACTGAAGTCAATGTTATTAATGATGAGGGACGACGTCAGCATAAAACTGAGGAACAAATTCGATCTGAGCAGTTTATGGAAAGTTTTGGATTCTTCTCTGAAAGGAAACCCAGAAAATCAAATTTATTGGCTTCAAAAAAAATCTCCGAAACATTTCATATAATAGCTAATGAAAAGGAGGATGTATATTTTACAACTAAAGAACGAGTAGGCAAAAGGTCTTCACGAACTGAAAGCAGAAAAGTTTCTGGTCATGTGACTCGTTCTAGAGATTCATCGCATTCTCCAAATAAAAAATCGATTAAGCGTCGTCGTAAGAAGGCTAGTTGTTCAAAACTTGTTCCATGCTTTTGCTCTATATGCAACAAAGAATTTAGACGAGCTGATAATTATTTGAGACATCAAATGACCTTATTACACATTTCTAAACTATCAGAAGTAGAGATGAAGATTAAAACAGTGCCTGTAGTAGAAGAACCAAATTATCTCGTAGCCTATAAACAACAATTGAACCGAATAAAAATGTTAAAAGAAAAAATAGCAAGTAGGAAAAAGAATTCTAAGTCTACTTCCAAAATTAAGTTACCGACGTTGGAGGAAATTTTGATTAATGTTAACCGGGCTGTCCGAGATCAACAGCTATGCCGACGTGGGCTTAGCCAGGACGAAGCTTTATTTTTGGATTGTTGTGAGCTATTAAAGGAATCACATAAAAGTAACGATCCAAATGCAGAAATAATAACCGTAACAAGTAATGGAAATAGCATAATATGTTCAAAAACTGTTGTAAGGGAAATATGTAGTTTGGATAGAAATGACGACAAGAGTGGCATGAAACGTGATGATGTTGATGTCACGGCTAAAACTATTCTAGAAAGCGAAGAAGTACGAAATTTAGAAAATGATTTAATCTCTGGTTTAAATGAAGCAGCTGCTTGTGCTAGCAATAGTAATTTCCAACAAGTTAAAGATGGTGTAAAAATAGATCGATGTCAAGAAGTCAGTCTCGATTATACAAGTAAACAAGTTAAAAGTTCGAGTTATGAAAACATGGAGAGTTATACAGAAGTTGTTTCTGAACCAGTTCAATCGAAATCTAAAAAACATCACGAAGTCAAAGAAAAAATGTATCCTGACGTCATAGAAAATATTGATATGTTTGAAGATAAATTTGATAAGATCAAAAGAAAATGTCGCTCACAGGCAGCAGCCGCCAAACAAATTCAAACTGTAGTAGAATCGACTTCAAGGTATATATATTTTAATGCTCCCTATTTTATATATTTTTATGTAATAGTTTTTAACATCTAAATACTCTTCACTTGAATCTATCATTACAAAATTTTAATCTTAGTTGTAAAAGGACTCTCATCTACTTTTTCGCCATTTTGCCACAAATGTGATATCTTAAGCTAATAACTAACTTATTAAGCTATCTTAACCTCTAATCCTTTTATATTTTATTTTGTTATAGTTATAAAGTGCGGAAGAAATCCGATAAGAAAAAAGGAAAGAAGAGTTCAAAGAAGAATTATCAAAATACTGTGTTGACGAAAGGGGCTTTAAAGGGTTTTGATGGTATTAAGGTCTCCATTCCGACATCTGATATAAATATGACAGCCATTGTCCCTGCTGTAGAAAGCTCGTTAAAAAAAAAGAAAAAGGTTTGTTCTAAAAAGAAAAAAGAAATTAAGACTGACATTGAATTAATTAGCAAGTATAATACCGATTATCAACTTAAAAGTTCTCAGCAGGTCGATGTCTACGAATTTATGGATAATGAAGACGCTGAATTATTTGAATTCCGACCTTCAACTCTCATGGAGAGATTTAAAAGTATAAATAGTAAAAGCATAGAAATGCCAAGTACTTCAAAATGTGTTTTAGAAGCTGAGAGAGCAGACATTTCAAGTGAAAGTGGATCTGATGGAGATGATTTTGTTTACGATGATTATGTATGTACTGACGATGAAACTGAGAATAGCTTAATGTCATGTGAACTAGGAAGTGGAAAAGTGGGTTCAGAAAGTAAAAAAAATACTTTATTAAAACGTAAGGATGCTGTCGAGAAAAATGCTGTAATGGGTAAAATATTTAAGCATAATGCAGTTCGGACAGAAAAAAAAAGTAGCAAAGTTAAAGAACCTCCAAAACCCAAAGCTAATCTGGACCAGTTGTTTGATAGTTTACTTGAAGGAGAGCCTAGATCTGCCTCTGACGATAGTATTATGTCAGGAAAGAAAGATGAGTTTATATCACCAAGTAAATATGAAACATCTCCAAAGAAGCATGATATGTCTACAAAACTTGAATCAATAACGTCTAACTCCTCTACAAAGTCACCTAAGAATGAAATTGTTTCTCCTAAAAAATTGGATGCTGTTTTGGAATCGGAATATGACTACAAGCTTTCGACAAGAAAAAGGAGTTCAACGCCATCTAAAGAGTATTTACATACATCAGGAAAAAAAATAGGTCCAAATAAAAATGAAGTTTCCTCTTTCATAGTATGTGAACCTTCGACATCTAAGACTAGAAATGATGAGGATCACCATAGTTCTAAAAAACACGATATGACAAAATCTAAAGAACGAAAGAATGAGGAGGTAATTGATTCTTCAACAAAGAAACATCATACTTCATCATCCAAAAACTGTGATGTATTTGAAACAAAAGTTATAATTGGTAATGATTTGTCTAACTACTGTGAATTACTACCAAAGTGTTCAAAGGACAAATCTGCAAAAGAAAGGGCACCAATTCAAAAAACTGATAAAGATGAAACTATTTGTGATTATGGGTTAGAAAGTATGGATCAAGACATAACATTAGATGATGCAGGTGTAGCCAGACAGAGAGCACGTAGAAAATGTACTGTAGGAAAACAAAATGTCCTCGCAGAAACTTGGAGTTCAGAATCAGAACCAGATGGGGGACCGCCACGACCAAATAGCGCTGAATCTGTAGTATCTGTGCTGAGCCGTAAAAAGAAAGGAAAGAAGAAGGAAGGACATCCGTGTGGAATGCGTAGGATAAATCGTCAGATGCCCATCAAGAGACAAGATGTGGAAAGCAGGGTAGCACTATGTAACCAAAACATATTGAGCGGTAGTGGCGTATCAAGCGGGAGTCGAAGCGGCGGTAGTGGGACTGTGAAGGGTGGAACGAGTGCGAGTGGAATAGTTAATACTTTAGGGACTATTATGTCGTCCCCCGGTCCTCTAGCGCCACTCGGCCCGCCGAATGTAAAGATTCGACCGCGTTCTGCCGCATACTATTGGTCGTCCGAAGGAGATGAGGAACAAGAGCACCTGCAGCAACATGGCTGGATTGTCGGCGATAGTCATAAGAAATTAGTTACGATGTTAGCTCACGCTAAGGGACGTAAACGTAACACTGATGAGAAACGTCATGTGGTCGAGTAAGTTTTAGATCTTAGGAAATGTTAACTTTGTAAATATACTGTATATAATATTTTAGTTCTTTATAAGTGTCATTTTTATGACATTCTGACCAGCAACCCATTAAAGCTAAAATATTATTGAGTTAACTTATGTAAATAATGTATATCTTTTATAGCATATTTTAGTTAAATTTAAAATGAGCCTACGTATTGCAAGGACTGAATTCATTTAATTACTCGTTAAATATACCTTGCATTATCATAGATGAATTTTCTGGCGAAATTGAAATTATATTTACGTACGGTTTATTTCATACCTTACTCCTTCAGGGGATTTGAGCATTTTTACTAACAAATCTTTACTCAATTTAACACTGATAGAAATTTAGCACATTAGTAACTATGGAATATCACAGATGCTGGTAAATCCAGTCCAGCATTTATAAAATATTAAATGGAATTTATGATGTGATTTATAGATATATAAAACAGTAGATAATTCCTACAGCCTTTCAAAGCTTACTATATTGGTATCAAAATAAAATATGTATGTATACAAGTTTTGTTAGTATGTTTTATGTTCACATTGTATTGCTAATAGATTTTATTTTCCTTGGGAATACCCCTGCCCTGATTCACTAAATGTTTTCCATGCGCCTATAGCAAGTAAATTAAGAGGATGAATTGTGTGTTAAATACATTTAAAAATACATATATTTCTTTTTTTATTATTATTGTCTATTATTTTATTATTTGGACTTTTGACTGAAAGATTTTATTGTTCGGTTCATTGCAAATAGAGAAATTGTGTTTATTAGCATCTTTCGGAGGCTGATAATGAAGTGTCTGGATGAAATGTATAATTTTGAGTTGAATGATTTGTTAACTAATTTTAAACGTTAGATATTTTGAGTATTGAATTTTAATAAAATCTCAAGGTTTAGTTATTGCTTCTTGTCTCTAGTCCATTAAAAATCTATAAAAATCCATTATCAGCCTTGGAAATATATTTAATTCGGAAATGAAATAATGTAAAAAGAAACTATTTTAATGTTTTACAGAAGTATCACTGTATTTTTATCTGCATGGTGGATACCTTTTGTCGATTATGTTTTAATGTATGGAAGTAAACAAGTTTAATTCTTGAATAAAGCTCAATGTTGAAAAATGATTTTGTGTTTTGAATCAATTACCAAAATTGCAAAAATGCATTTTAAATAACATTTACTTTTACTTATTTGTTTTGAAAAATTTTGATACAGAAGCGGACTTAATGCCGGAAAGCATTCTCTGCCAATCAATTTAATCTGAACTAAACCGAAGTAAATCAAGAGATATAATATTTCTCCTTGTGAATGTTTAAGTTACTACTACTTTTATATTGTACTGTAATTATATACTGTACTTTTATAATCAGACTACCGAGACAAAAATAATATCTAAGAATCACACTTTCACAACAAAAAAATAATCTCTAATAATAATAATCGGACTTCTAAAACAAAAAATAATCTATAATAAAAATCAGATTTCTAAAAGAAAATAATAATCTCTAATTGTAATCAGTCTTCCAAAACAAAACTAAGTAATAATTAAACAGAACTTATCAAAAAAAATTTGAGTTTAAATCAAATATTCTTTTCCTATACTTATTTGGACTCATTACAGTTATGGCATATATATCTACCCCCATTGGTACTACGTTAGATCATAGTTTAGACCTCCTCGACACTGAATTCAACTCTCCAGACCAACTTCTTGAATACGTGTCTATGCAAACAAGGCAATGATATTCTTTTTCGGATGGTTCTGGTTATATGACTTTCTTATTTTTTTTTACTTTTTCCTTTACCCATGTTTGTCTTTTTAGTAGATGATTTAAATATTTTTCTCTGCATTTGTTTATTTTTCAACCGTCTTTGTCCCTCTTCATATTCTTCTCTAACAGCATTATTTTCTGGAGTATCTGTGTAGGTCACTGGATTTTTGGTTTTTCTTTTACGAACAAACCTTTTTTTTTTAACGAGTTTTCTACAGGGACACTGGCTGACATGTTTATATCAGATGTCGGACAGTGAAAATGATCAAAAATACGCATACTATTTTTGTTGATAAGATTACATCGAATTTAATATGCAGCCAATTAATGACTGGATCTAGTCCAGTTCCTGCAACGGACGGTTTATTTCCTAGGAAAAGGCAGATTTCCTTGTGTCAATTGTACACATTGCTGATTCCTTATATTCTTCGTTAATTATTATTCTTTATTCAAGTTTTCAGTAAAATTCTACGGTAATTTTTCCTTAATTAACTAATACTTATTTATTATCAGTCATTATTTGGTTTCTGTGCTCGTTGGTTTTTTTTCTATAATTCGCCAAACGTTAATGTGTCTGATTTGCCCGGATCCCCTATTTTATTTTAAGTTTAGCCCATAAGCTAAAATTTACATTATTTTACTGATTTTTTGACGGTAATACCAAAAAAGAAGAACGAATTCTAAGGTCTAATAGCTCTCAATACACTCGTCATACTAAAAATAAGTTTTGTAAGGAACATATGAGAAATGGCAAATAATATGAAATATTTCACATGCGTACATTGTTGAAAAATATTAATAAAACGCGTTATTTTTAAATCAAAAATAGTTTAATATTTTCTATAAATGATTTTAATACAATTAATTCTATGGTGTACTGTTTTTACTTCTCAATTTTTCTTTAATAATGACCACTATTCCGATGGCAAATACTATAGACGATAAAGCAATTACAATTGGTAACAGAATGTTAATCAAATTTAAGGGCAAAAGCATTTGGTTTCTTAACTGGTTCACGTACTCATCGGGTAAAATCATGCCCTGAAATTGTAAAAAATCATAGTGTAGCTTAACTGACAAAAATTGTTAATAACAATAAGATTTAAAAAAGGAGACAAGCAATTTACTGGAACAAACCGTTGTTACCGGGCGGGTAACAACGGTTAAGTCAAACAATAAGTAAGCAAGTTACTTATTGTTTGGTCTTATTATCAGAATTCGTAACTCCAAAATAACATTTTTTCTCACTTCTGAAGCCATCTAAAGGATAAACTTAAAGAGTCTGATCTGGTGGAATACGTCGTATTATTCTCAATAAATACCTTTTTTATTTAATGGTTTCATATGGACTTATGAATTCTGATAATTAGGACGACCATATATTTTGAAAACAACACTATTTCCATATATATAATATATATATATATATATATATATATATATATATATATATATATATATATATATATATATATATATATATATATATATATATATATATATATATATATATATATATATATATATATATATATATATATATATATTTATATACATAGATACATATATATATATATATATATATATATATAGGCAAAAAATAAAGGTTATAAGAGAATTCAAAGAAACTTGTAATTTAACATTTATAATGTTACTTTGTGAGAAATAAATGTATTAGATTTAGAGGAATTAATTGTGCTAACGAAAGTAAATTATTAACTAAATTTAATATTTTTTACGATATGATCCCAAAACTGCATGACATCATGGAACTACGTTTAGTTCCATAATTTTATGGAGCTAATCGGGAGTCTCGAAAAATCTCTTTAGGCCCGCTGTCCTATACCAAAACAAAAACAAGTGGCAAAAATATAGAATTGTAGTATGTAGGCCTCGAAAAATCTCTTTAAGCCTGCTGTCCTATACCAAAATAAAAACAAGTTGCAAAAATATAGAATTGTAGTATGTAGGCCTGGCAAAGGAGAATGAAATCTTGTCGATAACAAAAAGTTTTTCAGTGTTTGTGACGCTGGATATCGAATTCATGTTACGACTTTCATGGTATTAATAAATCAATCGGAAGTGTAATTAGATTTGATGCTGTTTCAGACTCATTATGTGTACTTCGCGTTAAAGATACATTCTTTGACATCATGATCGTCAAAGACGATGCCTTGATGGAAGTTGCGGACGAGAGTAAAAAAGATTAATTCTAAAGTTATATAACTTTATGTATCGGAGGCCAAGACAGACAAGACACATTTTAGGTCGTTGAGTCAGGGGAGTAAGTAATATTTTTATACAATAAGAAATATTTATATATAATATATGTAATATAGTAATATAATACCTATTCTTTCTAATAATAAAAAAATTCTCTTGCATCTTGTATAACCAAATAAAATTGAATGAACAACCAAATCAAAAAATACTTCTTGTGACAAGATGTATGAATAAAGTAGTAAAGTTTTTTTTAACATTTTAACAATATTTGCTGTGTATCATATGTATTTGTGACGATAATATAGCAATAGTCAACTTACTTCTTCAAACCAAGCAATGGGCGTCAAAGTTGTTCTAAAGTTAATTGTAGAAGACACTGATGTTATAGGTCGCAAAAACATATTATACTGAGCTCTTTTTGCACCTTGTACAACCGTGCCTGTATTCTGTAAAAAAGAGAAAAAACATTTTGGATCAAAATTACATTGGACCTTGGGAAGTAGCCTACCAAATCGCAACAATTGCAAACGTGGGCCTCACGGGTTCACGTAAAAGGCGCTAATATTTCAACTATTGAAATGAAATGTTTGAGATGGGACACACAATAATACCAAGTGAACATATATGTCGGCGTATTAGAATTCATATCATTATTTATTTATCTTATGCAATAGACAAAACTAATTATACATGTTTTTTATTGTCACCTGTTGGCAGATTATGTAACAATAATGTTGATTTATATAAAATAATTATTATAATTGTAATATGAAAAAAATATTTAGAATTACGTTAAATTCTATAAATTTGTAGCTATGCTGAAGCAAATCTATTTTTAAATTCTTTGTTCTGTATATTGTCTTTGTTCCCCTTCTTGATTTTGTTTATAAAAGCCGAAATTCAGTCAGGGGGATTCATTTTAATTCGAACCACCGTCTTCGACGCCGAAATATGTGGCAGAAGTAGGACAAAACTAAAATAAGTGTGTTTAGGCTACAAGCATAACACACATACATAGTTGTAGTATTAGTTATTCAATTACACTACGCCTAAAACTAATGGTCAGTATTGCTGCAATGTGGTTCGCGACGTATAATACAGCCACCACATTTTTCACACATTCCTCCGTTTCCGAAAAAATACCAGTAAATTGGCAACGTCTATCTGAGGAATAATACCAATCTGTAGCACCCAATTCACTGAGGGGATTACGAAGACAGTGGACTGTATCTATGATAATCACAATAAAGCTTCGTGAAGATATCAGGTAAGCTGTAAGGTACCGGATGAACCATTGAAATATTATAACAAATAAATGTTAAGGATAATAAATTTCAGGGTTAAAAAGCCTTACTTACGACTTTACCGAGATAATTAGAAGAATATCGAGTGGGACGTTACATGCATGTGTCTTCCACATAGAAAGCAAAATAATCACGAATTATGTTACGGACCTTGAGCGGTAAGAGGAAAAGTACAGTAGTACCAAAAGTATTATTTTAATACAAAGTAAAAGTTTATATTACCTATATTAATATTTTATCTTCGTCAGTTTTAATCTTTTCCATTTTGAATCACTGTCTTCACCAACATTAATAATTAATTAATTAATTGCATTTCTAATTGTTCTTCGGATCTAAATGCGTCTATCGGTCGGGTTATAAAATATTTCAGCACGTGTGTGGCAAATTAATGTCTTCCTAATATCGTCCACGATATGAATATAAGGCATGAATTTTCTATTGCGTCTTGGTAGACATTTCTGTCCAATAATGTGACTTATTTTAGATGTGTTAGAAATAATATGTATTTACACTTACCGGTTCTAAATCAAGAAAAATTCTGTGTTGATCCTCCTGTGGAGTCGCTCCAATTATACCATTTCTATAGGAAAAGTCTGCGTAAAGGAAGTGTGGATATGTCAACACGAGCGGTGCGCCTAAACAAAAAAAGTTATTCAAATAAATCTTGTAATGAATAAGTTTAATAACGGGGTTTTCGACAAAAACTTTGTTTTTCAATGTGGTCCTACTAAAACTACATGACAGTTTTGATATTTTGTTTTTGATATTTTGTTTTTGATATCTATAGTTAGAAGCTTGCGCAATTGTTAAATGAATTCAATTTCATTCGCTTCATTCAATTTCGAAAATGAAAATGGTGGATCTGTAAAAGTTACATTTTGTAAGTATTTCGAGATATTTTCGGTCAACATATGCGTCCTGCTGAGACCACTGTTAAGAATTTGGTTAATAAATTTGAATCGACAGGCTCGGTACGTAATGTGCCAAAACCAACGCGTGTTCGACCGGGTCGTTCAAGTAAGAACATCGCAGCTGTGAGCCACAGTGTTGTAGCAGATCCGAATTTGTCAATTCCTCGACGTTCTCAATAATTAAAGTTATCCACAACAACCACATGGCGAACTCTGTGTAAGGATTTGGCTTTAAAACCTTACAAGGTGTTACAAGTCACACAGCCACCGAAACAATGAATTTATTACAAACTAAATTTCCCGATCGCATAATTACACAACATTCAGCTACTTAGTGGACAGCTCTATCATGGGATTTAACATCGCTAGATAATTTTTTATGGGGTTATAATATAATAGCCTAATATAATATAATATAATAGCCAATCGAATGGATTGCAGCCTTAAAATTAACAATTCGTGAAGTGATTAACGAAATAGACCCACCATTTTGTTAAAAAGTGATTAAAAACTTTGATAAAAGATTCGACATCTGTAACCAGGACATTGGTCATGGTGGACATTTATCAGATATCATTTTTCATTCATAATTGCCAAACCTTACTTTTTTTAATACAATAAAAATTTTAATCACTGTCATCTAAGTTTATTGTTTTATTTTGATTTAACAAACAAAGTTTACTCCAAAACCTTTATAATATAATTTGACGTTTCTAGCCCTCGAAATCACGACGCTTTTACCGTTGAATAACTAAACGTTTTTATCGTTAAATAAATGGATGAACTTCGCCGAAGCACAGAGTTATCCTTTTAGACATTGAACTTATGAATTTTAAACATGTAAAAATAAAATTATTCAATTGTATTAAACAAAAGACATCTTTTTACGGAAGAGCTAGCAAAGCAAGCGGGTTACTTTTTGATAAGTCAACAGCAATTGAGTTTATTACAAACTTCAATCACATTCACATATTACAATATCAATAAACTGTTCAAATTGATATTTTAATACGTGAGTGTGACCACTGTTAAAAATAAAACAATATTATTTTACGGTCAAAATTTAAATGGACTCAGTAAAAGAAGTTAAAGAGAAAAAAAAGTTATTTATATGAAAGAGAATATAACTAATTAAATGTCTTCTGCGATTGAACAAGGAATAAAATCTAATGAAAACAAAAGTATAGAGTAGAAAAGTTGCTCAGACAATTTATAGATCAAAAATTTTATGAAAAAAATTCATGTAGAAATTGGAAAAAAATCCGAAAAAGAGGCCTCAAAGAACTCATGTTATAAGTATTAAATAAAAGTTAATTTTCGTGGAAAAAATAATTTTCATGGTAAAATAAAATAATAGAGAAAAAATCTTTAAAAATACAATTATTTTCCAAAACAGTTTTACTGATTATGTATATCGCATGCAAATGTTGGAATTTTTTAAAATAAATATGGTATTTATAAAGTAAAAGTAGCCGAAGAGCACATTATTATCATTTCTGTATGGTTATGTATAATAATGGTCAGGTAATATGGTCAGGGAGTGTCTTTACCTAACCGCCTGTCCGGTAGTTATGGTATGGATACACGGGTACGCGACCCCGGCCCCCGGAGCTACTACCGTACCTTGTCTTCCGTTGCGGTAGTATCTTATCCCTATCATCCTGTCTAAATCCATCTTTCCTTTCCAATGCTCTTTTCCTTTCTTCTTTATCCTTTTCCCACCCTCTCCGCCAATCCAAGGTCTGCCGTGCCAATGGATGCGTGGCTAAGGGCGAGCTTAGTCGCAAGCGTGCCGACCGTCCCGGGATCGGGCTCCCCCGGGTACTATGGTGCCTTACCTCAGCATGCGGGGCTCTGCTGAGGCTGACCTCCATCTTCCCTTGCGGTTCGTGGGATTCACAATTATAAATTGTAAAAAACCTAATTTGTCCAAAAATGGCGGCGACGTG
>JASFAT010003852.1:0-15521 GCA_031353405.1 Baronia brevicornis | reverse complement strand
CATTTTGCATGTTACGAATTGTTTATGGCATTACAATTGAAATCATTCGAAAGAAATTATTTTGTTCGACAGATTTCAATCTCTTTCAAATGTTATGCTTTAATGATTTATTAGAGATGCAATAAAAAAATTAAGAGTACTAAGCTCTTTCTCGAGTGATTTTTTGGATCAAAATCGAGCGCTTCAAAAATCAAAAATCTTGTTGAATATTGAGATGAAGTTATAAATAATAAGGGGAATATATTATTTATTAGACATACATACATATATATCGTCACGCCTGTCTCCCGTAGGGGTAGGAAGAGACCACAGATCTCCATCCGCTACGATTCCGGCACACCTTCCATCCTTCCTCTCACATTCATCGTAACGGGTGGCGAACCAAGTCCCCGTCATTTTTTAACAAATTAGGTTTATTCAAATTTGTCATAGTGGATCCCACGAGCCGCAAGGGTGGATGGAGGTCAGCCCCAGCAGAGCCCCGCATGCTGACGTAACTACGCACTAGTACGACGTAGTAACCGTCGGGGCCCGATCCCGGTACGGTCGGTACGCTTGCGTCTAAGCTCGCCCCTAGTCAATCATCCATTAGCATGGCAGACCGTGGACTGGCGGAGAGGAAAGATGGATTTAGACATGACGATAGGGATATGATACTACCGGAACAGAAGACAAGGAGTGATACGGTAGTTGCTCGGGAAGCCAATGTCGCGTACCCATGTACCGTTACCATAACTACCGGATAGGCGCAAGGCTAGGCAAAGAAAAAAAATTATAAAAGTGCGGAAACTCATTTTAACCTAATAGTCGTTTTTCTTTGGTGACAATTAGCAATGACTATTATGCCGGTGTCGAGTAAAAAGATCTGATAGTTATTCGCTTATTTTCCTCTGAGCTTGCTCTCCCTTGACGTGAACAAATTGTGGACAAGAATGTCGCCGTACAATCGACAATAAAATCAACGAACGCCAATCCAAATGCGAAGGTGGCTTCTTTAATCCCCTCATCGCACATCAGACGTTCAATCACTGTTGGGTAAAAACCAAAGGCCGCGTCGATAATACAATCGATTATTTAATAAACTAACAAATATTTGCATGACGTGGACATTATTAATGGAGTCAGGCGTTACTTTGCGGAAATCCATTACTACTACTTGGACAATCAGAACTTTTACTTAGCTAGCTCTTTTAATGGTCTTCCTTAGAGTCTACCATACCTGACGATCGTGTCGAGGCGAAACACGTGTCGTGTGCAAGGTGATAAAATGGTGTTTTGTGTTGTTACCACATAACCACTATCGTTAGGAGGCGGAGAGTTGCTGACGGCCGTTTTTTCGGTAAGATTTAGTTTGAAATCCCCGTAAATCCACTTCTTCCAAAACTCACACTATTGTTTTTCTATTTTTGTTTGCTTGTCGCGGATCTTAGCTGAGTCAAGTTTTCACTTGGCTAAGATCCGCAACAAGCAAACAAAAGCGGTTAAATAATAATGCGTGTTTCTTTACTGGAAGTAGATTTACAGGGAACTTAAAACTAAATAATCTTCATAGGATCCTAATCGGATCTCAGTCAAGTGAAAATTCTGAATATCCTAATAACAATGGATTTCCACAATGTAACGCCTAATAATCGAATAGAAGCATTATTTTCATTATCCATATATAAGTTGCTTTGGTGGGTACGGTCCTCCCCATTTTTATTATGGGTTAACAGGGCAAACGAGCTAGCGTGTGCCTGATGGAAAGCAAACAACGCCGCACATAGACTTCCACGACGTTTTGGGTATTACATTGGGTTGCGGACCTTCAAGGTATGTGTAAATTTGTATTTTAAAAGTTTCAATGTCGTATCGGTTTGGACAGTTGTGGGTAGCTGGTACCACAGGTTCGTGAAAAGTAGCTTCAGCTACCTACGGCGGTATTTAAGAACCGATACAACATTGGAACCTTCAAAAAACAAGCCTACACAAACCTTAAAGGCAGGAAACACTTCTGTAATACATAGGTCGACTATATGGTGTCGCGGATGTCTATGGGGGGCGTGGATTGCTTTCCATCAGTCGACACGTTTGCTCGTTTGCCCTCTTATTCCATAAAAAAAGTATAGCCGATCGAATGTAAAAAAAAAGTAAAAAATATTTTTTCATTTCGACAAATTAGCTCGGCCGCGCAAAAAGAAACATCTTTTGAAACTAGAATACATACAGTATTACGTTTAATGCCTACACGCGACTCTACATTAATTATAATGCGCATATATTTAAGCCGCTCACATATACTCCGTATTCCAACACAGTAAAAATCAAATAAAATCAATGACGTGCGTTTTGAATTTTTATATAAGAGACGTGTTTACTCGTGTATCGACGCAAAAAAAAACGAAAACACTGTAAATGACAGCGATGTCGATAAATTTTCATTGCACACTGTGATCAGAACAAAATACTGCGTCGAATGGTCCGAGTCTCACAGCTCTAAGACCAATAGAAAATACTGCGTCGAATGGTCCGAGTCTCACAGCTCTACGACCAATAGAAAATAATGCGTCGAATGGTCCGAGTCTCACAGCTCTACGACCAATAGAAAATACTGCGTCGAATGGTCCGAGTCTCACAGCTCTAAGACCAATAGAAAATACTGCGTCGAATGGTCCGAGTCTCACAGCTCTACGACCAATAGAAAATACTGCGTCGAATGGTCCGAGTCTCACAGCTCTACGACCAATAGAAAATACTGCGTCGAATGGTCCGAGTCTCACAGCTCTAAGACCAATAGAAAATACTGCGTCGAATGGTCCGAGTCTCACAGCTCTAAGACCTATAGAAAATACTGCGTCAAATGGTCCGAGTCTCACAGCTCTAAGACCTATAGAAAATACTGCGTCGAATGGCCCGAGTCTCACAGCTCTAAGACCAATAGAAAATACTGCGTCGAATGGTCCGAGTCTCACAGCTCTACGACCAATAGAAAATACTGCGTCGAATGGTCCGAGTCTCACAGCTCTACGACCAATAGAAAATACTGCGTCGAATGGTCCGAGTCTCACAGCTCTAAGACCAATAGAAAATACTGCGTCGAATGGTCCGAGTCTCACAGCTCTAAGACCTATAGAAAATACTGCGTCAAATGGTCCGAGTCTCACAGCTCTAAGACCTATAGAAAATACTGCGTCGAATGGCCCGAGTCTCACAGCTCTAAGACCTATAGAAAATACTGCGTCGAAATGTCCGAGTCTGACAGCTTTACGACTAATAGAAAATACTGCGTTGAATGGTCCGAGTCTCACAACTCTATGATCAATAGAATTTACGAGTTAAACTTCTACGAGATTCTATCACATCAGTTCTTTAGATTTCTAAAATATTTATTGTATAAAGTGTTACATAATTTTATATTGAAAAACGAATATGCATACTGAATATGCAACATAAATATATTTAGACGCTTTTATAAGTCTAGATTATATAATCAATTACAACGCTATCTATACAATTGCAGAAAATATCCTTTCATTTATCGTCCATTGACCTTTTTATATAATAACTAAATATTCATAATCTTTTTCTGAAATACTACATTATTATAAAATACTATACGTATTTGGGCAAAAGTATAAAATCGATATAACAATATATAATACACTAGCTTTTGGAATGTGGAATTTGGTCTGCCACATTAAGTTTCGCGACATAATTTTAAATAAATATATTTTTTTTACTTAATTTTGGGTTCACAATTTTGGTCATAGTGGTTTCCACATAAAAGGTAGATATATGCTGTCCTAGACTTTATTTAGAACTATTCAAGACAAACAATCCTACGGTACTTACTTTGTGTAACTCCAATGGTTTAGGCAGCGTACGCCAAGATAGCTCTCAGAGACCAGATTTTTTTTGACTTAATTGTCATGTATCGTTATATTACGACGAAAATTACATAAAATCATTACAAATTGTAGCCTATATATTATTCCGATGTATAACCTATATTACTGTAAAGTTTCATCCAAATCCGATCAGTAATTTTTTCGTGAAAGAGTAACAAACATACATCCATACTCACAAACTTTCGCATTTATAATATAAGTAGGATTGTTCAACTTTCACAATTGTTAATTTTGAGTGTGTAATTTATTTTTCTTTGCGAAGAACGCGAAACCGCGAAATCCAGAAGATTTAGTAGATTGTCATCTGGAAGAACATCGTAGACCAACCTTCGGAGAGAAGGAGTAACAAACATACACCCATACTTAAAAATGTTCGCATTTATAATATTAGTAGGAAGTCGAAAGTAGAACAATAGGATAGCACGAGTCGTGACCTTTGCGGTTATTAAGAGAGTTAGTCAGATGACACAACTGACCTACTATGAAATACCTACATTTAGTATTTTGAGATAGACAAACGATTATAATCTTATCTCTTTTAAATAAGACTGGCAAAGATTTTAAAAACTTTTATTACTAAAAACCTTGTTAAGCATAATAAACATGTATTATAAATAATATGCCTGTGCTGGGAAATTGTTCACATCAATAGTACAATGGATAATACGAACTCACGGTGCATATCGTAAACCGGATCCCTTCTGAATTATTTTTTTTTATGGAATAGGGAGGCAAACGGGCAGGCGTGTCACCTGATGGAAAACAATCAACGCCGCCCATAGACATCTGCAGTGCCATAGGCAGTGCAGATGTCTATGGGCGTGCCGCTGTCTATATGTGTTGCTGGCCTTTAAAGAAAGTTGAGTTCCCGTTGCCCTACCCCCATAATGACTTATGGGGGTAGGGCAACGGGAACTCAACCGCTCACCGGCCGAAGCGCGGTAGCTGAGCTACCACTGACGCCGGTTTTCTGCGGGAGTGTGGTACTTCCCCGGGCGAGCCGGCCCATACAAGCTATAGACAATTGTACGCCATTCTTGACAAGGTCTTCATCTGCAGCGTGGTAGAGCCACGCTGCAGACTATATAAAAAAATCTCAAATGAAGACTGCCAACAGAAGTGAAAACTTACAACTGTAAAATTAAATTTGAAATTTCAAACTAATTGTAATACTATACAAGTAAATAGAAATAGAAGTCTTAATTATATATAAATAATAAAAAATAAATTAATTAATAAAAATTTTAATATTTTAATAATATATACTTATTAAGTATTAATATATTGCTGATGCGAACTCATAGATTTTTTCCCTACCTAAAGTAGTGTAACGCTAGCATTACAAGACTCATTGGAAGTTTCACTTCAAAAATTTGACTTGCATATAAAAAATTACCCCTTTGAAAGATTAGTTTCCATAAATACTTTCTCAGTAGTTAAATGCTTCTAGATTAAATTTAAGCTTGGCCTTGTCTGTCAATCTTTCATTAAATAAACAAATGCTTTACAGTCATATTTCCAAACTAGAGTTTCCTACGTCAAGGGTATAAGCATAAACTCAGAATAAGGGATACAAATATTTATCCTGATGGAATTAAGAAATAAGAGAAAAATATTGTTGTATGCTTCTGGATACAGCATATAAGTTTAATACTTGCTAGTGAAATAATATTACCTTATACAGCCAGTAGCAGCCATAGATAAAGCCGCCATAGACAATTACAGGTAGAACCCTGTCTCTAAACCAGGATCTTCTAGAATGATTGAAGAACATCAATTCTGATGTAAGTGAAGGTAGATCGACAAGCTCTGTGCACTTCTCAATTGCTTTTTGTATCTCCGGGTCTGTTAGACCCTTGCTGCGAAGGAACCGCTCCTTACTCTCCATGGTGCAACGCTGTACATTGGGATTGGACAGGAACTTGACAGCGGTCGTCACCTGTAACTAATACTTACTTTTAACTGATCCTACTATTAATGATTGATTGTGGTTAGCATCTAGGTCGTTGCAAAGCCATACAACCTAAAATCAAGTCCCCACAATATTACTGAACTAATGTAATGAATGCTCAATTGAATTGGCTTTTGTATTCTTTATTTATAGAATTTTCTCATAGAAGGTACAACAAAAACCTCAATATAATGCTGAACACATGTAGCCTCACACCAGGACTGTCTATGTCATGTGTATAATAAATAAACAAATGATAAGCACAAACACCAACTTAGAATAAATACATATATATAATTATATTGTGGCAAGAATTGAACCAACGCAGGGACTACTTCAATGTTGTACAATTTGAGTCATTATTATGAGCTATATATGTTTAGAAATAGATAAAGAAAAGGAATAGGGAAAAATTCAGAGTAAATTATACTAATAATAAAATATAAATAAAATCTGAAATATTATTTATCACATTAATCCATAAATTCGGTTTCATTCTATGGATTTTTCTGAATCAAAAAAAATAGAAGCATATTATAGACAAATTAAGGTTACCTAGATATAATGTTAATACCTAATAGCCTTTTGGCTTTAACAGCTTTATCGAATTTTGGCCCATAGACTGGGAGTCTGCGGGGTGATAATAAATTTAATAATAAAATTGCAGCAATTTAAACTAACCAAAAATAATAAGGAAAAAAACTGTTGATTTCTGAGGAAATGGAAAAAAAAATATATTTTATTTATTACGTGTTACGCGCTGAACGAGCTCAACAACGTTTACAACATCGCGCTTTATTATGTATATTGATTTAATCTTTACCTAACTGCAAAAAATAAGAAACAAAAGTGAAACTTCATCGGTACGAAGGTCAATATGATTGATAGAATAATAAAATACCAAGTCATACAGAATCATCGAAATAGGTTTACTAGTCGCCTTCAATTAATAAGAAGAGCATAAAGAGATAAACATTTGAAATAATCACCAAATTTTCACGTATTTCACCTCCAGTATTTGCTAATACATCTGAAGCCATTTCGCTTTGGGTTTGCACAAGGTTTTATATTGTTTCACAATTAACAGTTCACTGTACTTCAGAGTTTATTTTACAGAAGTTAATTTACACTCTAAATTATTATAAAATATACATTGTATAATATTGATAACTTCTGTTTTTGGTCATTAAAATTATGAGTATAAAAAAATCTGAAAAATTTAGCTAGCACAGATTAATTACGAACAATAATATCATTCATCTGATATACTAGTATTACACCCAATATTAATGACTCTGTCAAAGTGACTGATCAAATTCAGTCGGATATAGACAAGATGTATTTGACTTATGTTGATTTGATTGTCGAATCAGGTTCGTAATAAAACGAGTAGTTGACATTAGATCACAGATCGTTAAAGAGGCAATTGTATTGAGAAAAGAATAAAAAAGAAGAAAAATATTTTAAGAGAGAATATGTGATTTAGAATGGAAATTTAAAACCTGATATTATAAATATTTGAGTTAAATATGAACTAAAAATAACAAAATATAATATTCATAAGTACATTTGTCAAAATCTGCCTAGTAATTCTTAGAACTTAATGACTAATATTACTGGTATTATATTATATTTAAAAGGTAAATAAATTGAAATTGTGGCCATCGCTTAAAATATTTGACATAGATAATATTTTTTTATAAAGCAATATTTATAATTATATGACATAATAGTTTGTGATCACTAATTGGTTTATTTTATTCTCATTTTTCTATTTAAGTTAAAAAGTTTAAATGTTATATATTATACACCTAAATTTTATTAAATAAGAAACATGTATTTAATTCTGGTGAAAAATTAAAGTAAAATTAAATAAATAAGTGTTTCGTGTCTTTTTAACTAACTGCAAAAGTACATGCAAGTTTTGGTAGAACGATCACCATTTTACCAAGACTTATGATGAAAAACTAATTTTACATTTCAAGATACTTGATATTATTTTACCCTGGCATATTAGTTATAGCAAATTTTCATTAAAAAAAGGACTGTGGTTTGACATTGACAAGTGTATAGGTTATTTGTCGTTAATAATCTGTGAGTGTAGTGTTATAGTTTTTCGTGAAAATTGAGCAATGTTATGGTTTATTTATTTTTGTTGACAACAAAATATGAGCGATTTTGCGACCGCCACGGAGGCTGCCTCCCTAGCCGTTAGATTTGACCAGACAGGACAGACAGATAAAGCGGTAGAATGTTACAGAACAGCAGCCAGATTATTGGACAGGATACGTGATAGGGTACCGCAAGAAAAACAAACAGAGATCCGCGAAAAAGTTAAGGAGTATCTTGAGAGAGCAACTTTGTTATATGAACAGAAAGGTATAATAACACATTGTCAAAGAATTTTACCATAGGCATTTTATATATGAAAAGGTGCTTAAGCCTATTGTTATATGTCACGATGACTCACTTAAGCTGTTACAATACGATCGTCATCATGTTGTTACTTATATCTTATATACTACTTTAATTCTGTTCTTTAATCTTTATTAAGACAGTTCTACATCCTTTGGTACAAATGATATGCTCCTTAGCAATGATGAGTTTTAAGAAACCCCATGAGTAACAATGTGTGCTTCTTGCAAGTCATAATTTCTTACATTGAATTATTGAGTGTTCCACCTTTCTATGTCATTTAATGGTGGAGGACATTAGTCCCAAACCCGGGGCCACAGAACTGTACCAGGTTGTGGTGCAAATGGTAGTGGGCCGCACAAAGCATTACATTATTTTTGTTTTTTTTTAGTGTTAAGTTTTTCTCTCTATATTGTGTGACTTTCTATAAAGAATCAACATCCCTTTCGGAATCCATAGTAAAATTATCAAATGTTGCACAGTCCACAGAGATAATAATTTTTGGTGACTACTAGTGAGTGAATTATATTTTAATTGCTCCCTCACAATAAATTTTCAATTACTGTAAATAGTAAAAATATATACAAATTTGTTGGTCATGGTGGTTAATCTATAAAACATGTTTATTCATATAAGATTGTGTATGAGCACATGGAAACTGTTTTTTTTGTGTATGTGTGAGTGTGGGTGTGTGTGTGTATTTGTGAGAGAAAGTGTATGTTTGGTTACATTCTTTAGTATTGATTATTATTAGATTAAATTTTCAGAATACTTTTTAAGTATCATCATTATCATTAATCATGTTCAAAAATGTTTTATTTGGTTCTTCTACCAGTGAAAATCGATACCTTCAAAGAATACTAGCCAAATAGAAAATTGTAGGTTTCCAGGAGGAGCTTCTAAAGAATCATGTTGATATTTGCTATATAATTAAACCTATTTAAATTTAATTTACAGGCTGAGTAGTTCAATTATTGTTAGTTAAAAGTTATATTTATATGTATTTTTTCAATTTAAAGTTAGCGGTGTATTCCTTGGATGTATCAAAATGTTTTAGTCACCATATATCATTTCTAATATTGCAATATGACATTGTAAAAACGCAGATAGAGCACAGCAAGCAGAAAGTGAGCGGGGCATGCAACAATGTTACTTCCTTATGCAACAGGCGTTGGATGCAGATGAGGCGCATTTAAAGGAATTGGCATTACAACTTTATACACAAGCTGTTGAGTTAGCTGTTAGTGTTGTAAGTATTTTTATGGCAAATTTAATACTTATATAAAATCATTTACATCATGTTAGCAATTTTTAGCTGTTAGCAATCTATTAAATAATATTGTTAGCTATTAAATGATATTGTAAAGATCAATTATTGAATAACTATTAACCGTTAGAGTGTCGACTAGAGCTATTGAGTTCATTGGCACTAACTAAATTTGTTATGTGCTTTATCCCTTATTACATCAATCTTATTTACATCTACTTATAACCATTACTTACATCAATGTTAATGAGTGTTTTATTTCTTTTACAGAAAGCATCTGATCCAGATATTAAAATGAAAATAAAAAATTTAGCAACCCAAGCATTGGATAGAGCCGAGGAGTTGAAGGGTATCAAGAACATAAGCTCATTATCAATAAATGAGTCAAAAAAACCTGGTAATTAACTGATATTACTCATAGTCAAGATGTACTGGGATTCAACTAAATCTTTGCACTTCAAATGACAACATTACCTCTATATTTTATATTCTTATTTACAATATATTTTTCTTAATGGTAGAGCCACACTGCAGATGAATACTTTGTCAAGAATAGTATATTATTTGTCTGTAGCATGAATGGGCCTGCTCGCCTGGGGAACTACCACACTCCAGCAGAAAATCGTTGTCTGAGTGCTAGCTTAGCTACCGCGCTTCGTCTAGTGAGTTCCAGAGGCGCACCTGGCCTCCGACTCTCCCATTATGGCACTTTCCTTAAAGGCTGTTATCACTTCTGCATTGCCTGTGGCATTGTGAAGTTTATGGGCGGTGGTGATTGCTGTACATCAGGTGACACATCTGCTCGTTTGTCTTCCTATGTCATAAAGAAAACAAATGAGCTTCGATCATTTGTTAATAGTCTAATGTTTGAAAGAAGGCAATTTAACAACTTGAAACCTAGGTATATATTTTTATAGGTAATGGGCAGTAGTACAATTAGTACATGATAACTGACTGTAGATATCTATTCACTTTCCCAGTGTTTGTTTTCTCAGCTTGTCGGAGGGTGTATGTCCAATAAATGACTTTCTAGAGGCTTTCATGGTGGTGGCTCACAAGTATAATGTCACCATCATTATATATTTTAAGATTTTACTATTCATATTCTATTGGTGTCTCCAGCGGTGCAATGTTTATGTTTTCGCTTTCTGAATGAAAGGTCGTGGCATCGATTCATGCATCAGGATAAATACATGTATATGGGAATCATGGGATAGGAAATGAGTATGGCATACCTAGGATAAGGCTATGAGTGTGAAACGTTATAAAAAATGTTGATAATAATTTCGGTTTCTGTTACAGCTGTACCTTCAAAGGTCCAACTGCAAAGAGAACAGAGTGTCCATTTAAAAGTAACAGGGAAACAGGTGTACACAGAAGAAGAAAAAGAAGTTCTCCGACAAACATCAAATATAAACAATAATTGTTTTCTTCCATTCATGGATGTGGACCTTTCGGAGAAGTTTCAGTATGCTATACCATTTGAAGATAGAGCAAGTGAGTTAAAGCTTTCGTCAAAACAGGCGAAGGAGTTTGATTGTTGGATTCGTCCTCATGAGGTGTGTGGAGATCCTAAAATGATTGTCGGAGATCATGTGGATTGCTATAGTATTAAACAAACTGTGAGTATCTCAATGTATATTTTGAATAGGTTTTGTTTTATTAATTATAAGCTATTTCAAATTAAATCCTAAATTTTTGTATGGTTCAAAATAAACCATTCCTTACAAAGTGCCTTCAAAATTGTTGCTTCAAAGTTAGTCCTAATAAATAGGTGGGGTACTCTAGATCTTTATGAACACATCAAAATTCAGGACGCCTAAAAAAAAGCCACTAGGAACAGTGGTACCATTGTTCGCTGTCGCCCCTTCGAGATGCCGCACGAGTTGAAGGGCTTACCCCCGTGGCTCGTTCCAATACCCCCCAAAAACGCGTGGGGTGTGGAAGACCCGCTTTGCCAGACATAAACTTATTATGTTGTTGTTGGTTCCTTTTATTGTGAATCTGTTGTCGAAATGAGTTTTCCAATTTGTCAACATGTTTTTCAGATAGTTTCAGATTGTTCATTTGTTGCGTCTCTTGCTGTCAGTGCTCTGTATGAGAAGAGATTTAAAAAGAAAATCATCACCTCCATCATATATCCAAAGAATAAAAATAAGGAGCCTGTTTACAATCCCTTTGGGAAATATATGGTGAAACTTCATCTCAATGGAGTGAGAAGAAAGGTAAATATATTTTATTAATATACTTTACCACCTGCAGTGTTCCCAAGTAAATACTACATAGGGGCATTCAAGAGACGAGTGTATGTGTTCACAAAAGGCCGGCGGTTTGCGGTTTCTATATAAAAATACTAATTTTTGTATTTTAATGATATCTATGATCATATTTTTACTACATGCCACTATCATCATAATGATATACATTGTGATGATAGTGGCCTGTAATTATTAATAAAACATCGTTTAGAGCATTATTTAACTAATCAACCAATTAAACTTTATACAATGCTTAAAATTTTGTTGTTCATAAAAGCCACTGACATTTGCCTGCTTCTTAACCTCAGGGTTTCGCCAATCGAGAAAAACCTCCATCTGTGCCACCGCCCATAGAACCTGGTCGCGGGGCGTGTCAGTTCTTGGTGTACCCAGTTTTTTTCCAATAAGACTATTAAAATAAGCTAAAACCAATTATATATTGAATCTACAAACATTAATTTAGTGGCATTATTAACTACAACTGCGTTAAGGACGTAATATCGTTAGAAAGTAGCTTTAGAAAAAAATTCGACCGCAAAATGGTAAGAAAATCATAACAAACCGTGCTGAGAGAGCGCCACAGTAGGTCGGATGTCCTTGCTCGCGTCCCGGTGGCAACACAGCCGAGAGGTTAAGCGTAGCTTATTTATTTTCACGCTTGCAACACTGTGTACAACATGCTGAATGCGTATTATTTTTTGTTTGGCTTTATTTAAAAATAAATCTATTAAAAAACGCCGCTCGGTTTACTGGCTAGCTAGCATCATTACGTTGTCATCACAAACAGCTGTTCATTGTGTAATTTTTGTCCGCCATTTTGTTTATTAACTTTTATACAAGGGTGTGAGGTTGTTTAATTTGACAGCTACGTAAGTAACTCATTTAAACAGATAATTAATTCTAAATAGTGTTTAGGACTTTTCCCGCCAACTTACATCAGTGACGTTGTGTTTTTATTTCATTTTCATAATCTTATATTATTATCGGTTATATTGTTTAATTGTGGTGGCGTATTACGCAATATAGTTCGATTAAGGTGTATAAGTGAATTGATATGAAATAAATGCGTGTATCGTAACTTTTTAAGTTGACTGATGAAGTCCATAGAAGGTTTTTGGTAAAATTGCCACCATTTTATCAAGACGTAACGTGATGAACTGACATTTCAAGAGATTGGATATTATTGTATATTACTTGGCACTGGCATAATGTTTATGAATGTGGCTAGTACTTGTTAGTTTTTCGCCTTTAAAGGCTTAGCTTATTTAGAAAAAAAAATTTTTTGATTTACTAAGTAGTTAATAATTTTTCCTTACATTACATTGATTTGCAGGTGATCATAGACGACCGGCTGCCATACAGCAAGTACGGTCGTTTGCTGTGTTCGTACTCTAGCAACAAGAACGAGTTTTGGGTGTCCATGCTTGAGAAAGCCTACATGAAAGTTATGGGCGGATACGACTTCCCCGGTTCGAACAGTGTAAGATTTACACAATATACTCCATCTATGTATAATACTACATACATACATACATATCGTCATGCCTGTCTCCCATAGAGGTAGACAGAGACTACAGATTTCCATTCGCTACAACCCGGGCACATTTTCTTTCTCCACATTCACCATCGTTTCATCCTCTCACATTCATCGTAGCGAAATGGCTCTCTTAGTCGCTTCTCGCCCTCGTTGGAATCAGGACGTGACGAGTAACAAATTAAGTTTACTCAAATTCGCCATAGTGAATCCCACGAGCCGCAAGGGATGATGGAGGTCAGCCGCAGCAGAGCCCCGCATGCTTAGGTAAGGTATAGATCTAGATAGTAGTAGATCTATAATACTAACCTAATATAGTTACCTATCTGATTAGCAGTGATCGGAGTAGGTATATCCATATAGGGTCAATGATCTTAAACGTAGATGTTAATATGGACATGCTTCCGGAATGTCAAATAAATTTCAAACTTTTTTAATTGTAACATTCAACTTAATTCAAATGGATAGAAAAGAAAATCGTTTTAGTATAGATTTTTAATTTAATTAAATTTTAATAAGGTTTTACTAGGATACTTAATTTGATATATAAAGGTAGTCAACCTTTATATATCAAATTAAGTATCCTAAACCTAAATCGTAAGTATTTTTTATAATATTTACGATTTAGGTTTAGGATACTTAATTTGATATTTGGAATGATCAAGTAGAAAAAACCGATTGGCTCAGTGGCGGGGCCCTCCGCCCGCGAAGTAATGGTCGTGGGTTCGATTCCCGCATCGGAATAAATATTTATATGGATTTTTAAATGTTTATTCCGAGTCTGGTAACCCCCCCAATCCACATTTCCTTTCCTGCCCCTTCCTTTCTTCTCTATCCTTTCTAATCCACGGTCTGCCGTGCCAATGGATGCGTGGCTAGGGGCGAGCCTAGTCGTAAGCGTGCCGATCGTCCCGGGGTCGGGCTCCCCCGGGGACTATGGTGCCTTACCTTAGCATGCGGGGCTCTGCTGGGGCTGACCTCCATCCTCCCTTGCGGCTCGTGGGATTCACTAAAGACGAATTTAATATACCTAATTTGTCGAAAATGACGGCGACGTGGTTCGCCACCCGTCACGTCCTGATTCTCACGAGGGCGAAAAGCGACCAATGACAAGCCGTTTCGCTGCGATGAATGGCAGCGGATGGAGCTCTGTGGTCTCTGCCAACCCCTGCGGGGGATAGGCGTGAATATACAAAAAAAAACAAAGTAGAAAAAAAAATTGATTTGATGACTATCCACATAATTCGTGTCAACACGGCCTAATTCAGCGATTCCCAACCTGTGGTACGCGTACCCCCGGAGCGTATGCGGGGTTCCATTGAGGGTACGTGCAAATTAAATTGGTAATGGCGGAAATACTGAGAAGTTACAGTTAAGTTACAGTTATATAAACATTACTATATTTTTTTATGTCTACAATATGTAGTATAAATGGAAGTTATAAATAATAACTTAGTAATGTGTTAAATAATAAATTGATAAAAAAAACTGTTACTGTACATAAAGGGACTTCTACAGTTATTATCTGTAGATCACAGGTCTCTAGAGACAGTATATGATATAATTCAAAGTTAAGATTGACAATAGATAGTTAGATCTTAAGAGAAACGAGAACATTTTGAGTAGTAGGGATATATAGGTGTACTCATAAATGAAAAGTTTGAGGGGATACGGGAACGAAAATAGGTTGGGAAGCACTGCTCCAACCAATCGTGCGTTTGTTGCAGAACATAGATCTGCACGCGTTAACGGGATGGATACCGGAGCGGTGCGCGATCCGGACCGGCGAGGCGGACTTCAACGCGGACGCGCTGTACGAGGCGGTGCGGTCGCGGCTGCAGCGCGGCGAGGTGCTGGCCACCGTTGCGACGGGCGCGCTCTCCGATGCGGATGCGGAACGGACCGGACTCGTCGCCACGCACGCGTACGCGGTGCTTGACGTGCGGCTCGTTAACGTGAGTCTGATTTATTTTTAATCTTCCATATACCGTATGTACGTCCGGATGCGGATCGGACCGGAGTCGTCGCCACGCACGCGTACGCCTTGCTCGACGTGCGGCTCGTTAACGTGAGTCTGGTTTATTTTTAATCTTGCATATACCGTATGTACGTCCGGATGCGGATCGGACCGAAGTCATCGCCACGCACGCGTGCGCCTTGCTCGCCGTGTGGCTCGTCAACCTGAGTCTGGTTTATTTTTAATCTTCTA
>JASFAT010000504.1:0-35219 GCA_031353405.1 Baronia brevicornis | reverse complement strand
TGAAAATAGGAAAAACAAGTACCCTCATCAACTGAGTTTTTGTGGCTTTTGTTATGTATAGGTATATATATATATATATATATATATATATATATATATATATATATATATATATAAAGTCAGGTTTTCCATCAAGGGATTGGAGTTCTAATTTTCTCTAATGTATTCTTTTTATATTACTTTCTTGTTACGCAGATGAAAGATTCAGGGAAAGATTTTTAATATTCAAACCTTTCAAAGATGCTATTACGTTATTCTTTTTTGTGGGTTATATTTACTAAGTGGGTATCTTCACCGGTTGCCTTTGTGGTTATCTGATTGTTGAGCTAAGGGTTCTGAATTCGAAATCCTGTCGGCACTAAAAAGTCTTTCCTTCAAAATTATGATGTGTTGCTTTGTAAACAAAGTAACGACATTTACAGTTTATTCTTGACTATGTGAATTCCTTCCTAATTATGATGTGTGCCTCTGTTAATTTTGATTTAAAAAAAATTAAATTGGTTTTTTTGATATTAAATTGAAACGAAATTTATAGTTTATTCTTGAATATGTTAATACCTTCCTAATTATGGTTTGTGGCTCTGTAAACAAAGAAATTTATTCATGAATATGTTAATTCCTTCCCAATTATGATGTGTGGCTCTGTTAACAAAGAAACGACATTTACAGTTTATTCATGAATATGTTAATTCCTTCCCAATTATGATGTGTGGCTCTCTAAACAAAGAAATGACATTTATAATTTATTCTTGAATATGTTAATTCCTTCCCAATTATGATATGTAGCTCTGTAAACAAAGAAATGACATTTATAATTTATTCTTGAATATGTTAATTCCTTCCCAATTATGATGTGTGGCTGTGTAAACAAAGAAATGACATTTATAATTTATTCTTGAATATGTTAATTCCTTCCCAATTATGATGTGTGGCTCTGTAAACAAAGTAATGACATTTATAATTTATTCTTGAATATATTAATTTCTTTCTAATTATGATGTGTGGCTCTCTAAACAAAGAAATGACATTAATAGTTTATTCTTGAATATGTTAATTCGCTTAAAATTATGATATGTATGACAATTATGGTAAGTGATCATAATTAAAATGTAAATCCGTAATTGTCTCCGGAAGTTTTAAATACTTTATATAAGTGTTGGCATATAATATGCTATGATGCAATAGGTTTTGTATTGAATGAATAAATAACAAATATCGAATATTTTGATATTTATTTATTAAAACCAGTTGCATTTTTGTAAAATCTGATCAATAAAACAGCGACAAGGTCCTTGTAAGTCTTTCTAATAAATACGGGAAGTTGGTTTAATTATCCTGGGGAACAATGTGCCATGGGGTCGCTCGGGTTATCGCCGACCAAGTTTTCTATAACGAAGTTCCTTGTTATGCAAAAAAATATATATTAAAGTATGCAATTAAGTTTTGAGTGACTGATAACGTTTAATAAGGTGACTCTTTGTTTAACGTTTTGTGGCCGCGGTTATGATTATAAATATCAAGAATAGGAAAAAATAATTAATCAATTTGTTTGACACAAGTTTTTTAGCAGTGCAAAAAAATATTAGCTCAGTGGCGGGGCCCTCCGCCCACGGAGTCAATTTGATTTATAAATATTTACTCCGAGTCTGGTAACCCCCGCGTAAACCCCGTTCCTGCCCTTTCCTTTCTTCTCTATCCTTTCCCTTCCTCTCCGCCAATCCACGGTCTGCCGTGCCAAAGGATGTGTGGCTATGGGCGAGCTTAGTCGCAAGCGTGCCGACCGTCCCGGGATCGGGCTCCCCGGGTACTATGGTGCCTTACCTCAGCATGCAGGGCTTTGCAGTGGCTGACCTCCATCCTCCCGTGCGGCTCGTGGGATTCACTAAGATGAATTTAATATATCTAATTTAATGAAAATGACAGCGACGTGGTTCGCCACCCGTCACGTCCTGATTCTCATGAGGGCGAGAAGCGACCAATGGAGAGCCGTTTCGATGCGATGAATGTTAGCGGATGGGGCTCTGTGGTCTCTGCCAACCACTGCGGGGGATAGGCGTGAAAATATAAAAAAAAATAATCATCGTTATTACATTAATTATGAAGGGCCGCAGCAATAGCTCCTAAAAAAAACTTCTTATCTTAAATTAATTTATTAAAACTAAGTTTAGAATGTGCTCAATATCAGCCCGCGGCAATCCACTGTTAGACATAGCCTCAATCAATCGCGCCACCAAGCCCGATCTTCGGCTACACGTATCCAGTCTCTACCAGCCGCCTTGCGCAGGTCGTCGCTCCATCTAGCATGGGGGCGTCATATATGATTTAATATCTATAAAGGTGTTAGACAGGGATGTTTAGCTTCACCGTGACTATTCGACCTATTCATGGATGATTGCCTGACAGACCTGAAAGAGAGTCAGTGTGGCCTAAGAATGAATGGATTACTCCCTGGAGACAGGCGTGATAGGTATAATTATGTATTTATGTAAAAACTAGCATGCGGGTCATCTCATTGCTAGCTGTTATTAATGTATTATTTAATTTTGTTAGAAATACATTCAATAATACTGTAAAGATTGAGAGATGCGGTGCTACAGACAAATAATTTGTCAAGAATGGCATATTATTTGTCTGTAGCATGAATGGGCCCGGGGAAGTACCACACTCCCGTAGAAAATCGACATCTAGGTGATAGCTTATCTACCGCGCTTCGTCCAGTGAGCGGTTGGGTTCCGGCGGCCCAACACTCTCTCTCTCCCTCTTCCCCTCCTTAATGACCTTTCCTAAAGGCCAGCAACGCTTCTGCACTGCCTAAGGCACTGCGGATGTTTGTAAACAGCATTGCGGATGTTTGTAAACGTTGATTGCTCACCATCAAGTGACACGAATGCTCGTTTGCCTTCCTAATCCCATAAAAAGGCGAATGTTGAGGATACCGTGGACGTGGAAAAATAGATTCATTTTTTTTGGTATAAGTACGTATAGCAACAGCAGGCGGTCAACAAGAGGGGAGAGATATAAACGCGATAAGGCTGTGTACACAATGAGGTAACAATGTGCGGCTCGTGTACTCTAATTTAGATAATAGCCGATGACGTGGTTAATGTATGGTAACATACGCATACTTTTCTATAGGTGTTAAGTTAATATTAGGTGGTCGGTTACCTCACTTGTATTTTACCTTTTTTGATGTGATGTTATCGCGGGTTATGGGAGTACGATCGTGGAGGGAGACATCGTCTCGATTCAGCCTACGCTCCCCTCCACTCGACTCTAGATAGGCTCACTTACACGTTGCATACGGTAGAGACCGAGCCGTCGTCTCGATTTTAGCTACGCTCCTCTTTACTCGATCAATCAATCGAGCGAGCCTCAGGGTTGAAACCCACTACTCGAATCTATGCTCGGGAGGCGACCGCATAACGATAATGTGTCACCAATTTACATCAAATTATCTTTTCAACACTGTGTCTTGTGTATGGCGTTTATCCAGATGACCGTAGAGACTCTACGGTTGTTTGGAAGAACGCCATTTGTATATAAATATTACATTCAATAATTGTATAACTTTGCTTTTGTTGTACAATAAAGAACATGTCTATCTACACACATACATACATACATACATATATATCTTCACGCCTGTTTCCCGTACGGGTAGGCAGAGACCACAGATCTCCATCTGTTAAGATCTCGGCATACTTTCCTTGCTTCGTCTACACTCATTACTCTCCTCATGCAAGCCCGCCGGTTAAGGGTACTCTTGACGTGGCCTTTCTTAAAAACTTCAGCAATCTGCTAAAGGTATGTTTTCCGTGGTCTTCCCCTACTGACCCTTTCATCCACACTGTCTATCTATCTAAAAATATGTCTATCTATCTATCTAAAAATATGTCTATCTATCTATCTAAAAATATGTCTATCTATTTATCTAAAAATTGTTATTAATGGAGTCAGGTGTTACTTTGCGGAAATCCATCACTATATGGACAGTCAAAAGTTTTACTTAGCTAAGATCCGCGACAAGCAAAACAATAACAGAAAATAAATAATGTGTGTTTTAACCGAAAAGTCTTCCGTAGAGTCTTTTTATTTCGGTTGTCTTCCGTAGAGTCTACTATACCTGAACATGCCTCGTGTTGGGTCGAAACACGTGTCGTTTACAAGATGGAAAAGTGATAATGTGTGTTTGGTGTTGTGTTTAGTGGTTGGTGGGTGGAGAGTTGACGGCCGATTTTCGGTAAGTTCTTGGTTTAAGTTCCAAATAAATCCACTTAACCCAACGGAAAAACACACATTATTAATTTTCTGTTATTGTTATGCTTGTCGCGGATCTTAGCTAAGTAAAACTTTTGACTGTCCATATACTAAAAATTGTTAAAAAACTATATAATTTATTCAGATTCTTTCCCGCAATCCTAACCAAATGAACTGTCGCCATTTTTTTTATATGAATTACTGTTTTCATTACGGTCTTACCATAAAATAAATTTAAAATTAAGTTTGTGATTGTACTTCGATTTTCATCTTAATATTCTAGAAATAGACTTGTGCATGAGTTATAAATGAGGAAACGGAGTTCCACTTCCACTCCATTTCCCAGCCTCTGATACAATCTGAGTAATGAAATCTCGATTGGCGGGACTTGCTGCATATTTCAAATTAAAGTGCATGATTAAAGACAGATAAATGTATTATTCGATCTCATCGAAAATACGCAAAAAATCTAAAACCAATTTACTTTTTTTTTATAGAACAAGAGGGCAAACGAGCAAGCATGTCCTTGCTCGTTTGCCATAGGATATAGTAATTACCATCGGTTTGTACATTTCTTTTCCATAAGAGAAATCAACCACAATGTTACCACGATATATATTTGGACTGTGAAAAAAATAAAATAAAAAAGACGATCCTATTATAATTTCTCGTTTTTTTTTATGGGATAGGAGGGCAAACGAGCAAGCATGTCTCCTGAATGAGAGCAATCAACGCCGCTCATAGACATCCGCGTATTACATACACCATAGGTATGACGGAAGGAGTTATCCACGTCTTAATTTTATTGATTATAATAAGAGTAACATACAACACAGAAAGTAAATTATAATAGGAGGATAGAGGTAAAAAAAGAAATGTAAAGAAAGAAGAAGAATTAATAATTTATAATATACATATATAATATATGATATATGATATTATATTATCAATTACATATCTAAGGCCGGCAACATCTGTGATGCTTATGTTGCAGTTGTCTATTGGCGGCTTTGATTGCTTTCCATTAGGCGACACGCTTGTTTGTTTGCCATCAATTTTTTTTCAGAAATTTTAAAAATTTTTGGCTCTATTTGGTGGTAAGATTTCTCTTCTTATCCCATAAAAAGCGTATTGTATATTTTAAATACAACAATTGTGTCTAATTATAGGGTAGATGTGGAATTCCAGCACGTTCCTCGCTGCAAATTTTCCTCGAATAGCGCCATGTTATTTCCGCTCTGCTCCTTGTTTTATTCATTGGGCAACATAGCTAGGGTTGACACTTTTTATAGAATGATATAATAATAATAATAATTTTTATTTCAGCCATTTTTTTGGTCCATATATTTTACATTTTATAATTTTTATATTTGTGTTAGTATAAATATTTATTTATTAAAGAAAGATATACGAAAGTCTTATAATTATAATAAAAAACGAACAATTAGTTTAGTGGTGGGATTACCACCTACATCATCACGTCTACATACACGTCATTGGTCACGGATTCGATATCCCGCATCGGGAAAAATAAGATGGCTTACAGATATTTACTATTACCCTGTCAATGCACATTAGACAAGCGTGATGGGTAAATGTCTAATTTTGCAGAAATGAGGAGACTCGTGCCCAGTAGTGGGACAGATAAGACAAATATATAAAAAAGTAAAATTTCTTTTGCATATATTAATACAGCAAAACGAAAAAGATAAACTTACAGTCAAGATTATATTCCTATTCGTCAAGAATGTTGTTCTTATTCAGCATAAGCCAGGCGCTGCTACAGCACCTGATGACCAGCTGGTTTTCAGTGAAAAACAAACCATGTGGGTTCTCAACTTTCTCCGAACGTGGATGAATTTCTCTGTGGATGAATTGTGTTACAAAATTATATATGGACAGTCAAAAGTTTTACTTAGCTAAGATCCGCGACAAGCAAAACAATAACAGAAAAGTAAAAATGTGTGTTTTTCCGTTGGGTTAAGTGGATTTATTTGGAACTAAATCGGCCATCAACCCACCAACCACTATACACAAAGTTTAAGGTCCAAATAAATCCACTTAACCCAATGTAAAAACACACATTATTAGTTTTCTGTTATTGTTTTGCTTGTCGCGGATCTTAGCTAAGTAAAACTTTTGACTGTCCATATAGTGATGGATTTCCGCAAAGTAACGCCTGACTCCATTGATAACAAAATTATATGTTTATTTTAATAAATTTGTGACAGCCCTGAAAGAATCTGTATTTTAAAACATTACGCAACAATAGTGATTACTCACGGATTTTATGACGTTGGAATTGTTTTATTATAAATTATAGAAATTGTGAAATAAATACAAATTGTACATATAAATAATTGTTTATCTGGTCTTCGTATATTTATCTTTTTCTCAGCTATTTTATACTTAATAATTAGTTTTTCGATTCGATTGGTCGATTTATAATTTATACATTATTACATATGTTTCAACGATAGATATATACCTAATGACATTAATAGATGTACATAAGTGACGATCTCCGTAGGCCTATTTCCAACAGTGGGCCACTGCGAACTGATGATGATGATAAAGCAATATCATTATTTTTTACGTGCCATTGCTAGGCATGGACTTCCTCATCCTTTCTTCCTCAACAAACCACGTGTTTTGAGGATGCTGGAGAGGCGTAATAATGATGCATCCAGTCTCATAATTTTATTTTTCCTTTAGAAGCGGGAATCCACCTCGCCACCATTGTTTTTAAGGTAGTTTCTGTGAGACAATTAGATTTTTTTTTATGAGATAGGAAGGCAAACAAGCAGGCGTGTCATCTGATGGAAAGCAATCAACGCCGCCTATAGATCCGCATCCGCCATAGGCAATGCGAAAGCGTTGTCGACCTTTAAGGAAAGTGTCATTATGGGAGTGAGAGGGCGAGGGAGGGGTTGTTGGGCCTACAACTCAGACGCCGGTTTTCTGCGGGAGTGTGGTACTTCCCCGGGCGAGCCGGCCCATTCATGTTACAGACAAATAGTATGCCATTTTTGGCAAAGTATTCGCCTGCTGCGTGGTGTAACCACTTATTATAAAAGCCAATATCACCATAAAGTGGCTTAAAAGGAAGAGATATAAATAAAGATATAATGAAACTTTTAAACCGCAAGTACCAGGAGTACAGCAAGGCTGAGCGACTTAGTCATGTAGTATGTAATCGCGGTGAGTAATGGCCGGCTACATTCGGTTGTTGCGCAATGAATTATCGGCTCTGTCAAATTTGTGACGTCGCATAATTGTAACATGTTACATAACACAATGTAACACAAACAAAGCGCTATCAATTATCAATATCAGCCCGCGGCAGTCCACTGCTGGAAATAGACCTCACTCAAGGCGCGTCACCTAGCCCGATCTTCGGCTACACGCATCCAGTTACTGCCAGCCGCCTTGCGCAGATCGTCGCTCCATCTAGCAGGGTCTATAAAGTGACGTGTGATCTGATTAACTGTGTATAGCTCCTTATTTCTTTTAAGGGACAGCGCGGCAAACGAACAAGCGTGTTGCCTGATAGGAAGCAATCAACACCGCGCGTAGACATCCGCGAAACCATAGGCATTACAGATGTGCTTTCGGCTTTTGAGATATGTTTAGAATTGTTTTGTGTAAGGTTCCAATGTCGTATAGGTCTGAAATACCGTTGAAAAGACGATATATATATATATATATATATATATATATATATATTATATATATACTATGATATATACATATAGTTGGCGGATACTGATATATGAAGCTATATATCGACTAGGTAGCCTGGACTATATATGGGATATAGTATATATTTTCGAGTGAGGTATATATTTTAAAAAAAGGTTTTCTAGGACAGCGGCTCTAAAACTATTGGTGTATCGCAAGCCCCCGTCAAGTGTGTCGCGAGTTTTAGAAATACGATATTTGGATCTATTATATTTTTTACTTTGTGTTTGTATGTTATGTTTTAACGCATTTAAAAATAAGTTTAATAAATTAACGATTATATAATATATATATATATATATATATATATATATATATATATATATATATATATATATATATATATATATATATATATATATATATATATATATATATATATATATATATATATATATATATATATATATATATATATATATATATATACATCATATACTACATTCACTTCAACTTTTATAAATATTGCATGTTAGTAAGTGTCGTGGATTTGTGAAGTATGGTTGAGAACCGCTGTTCTAAGAGATTGATTAGGTCTGAATCGGACTGTAAATAAAGAGTTTTTATAAATCTCAAAAGCATTATCTGATACTCATTTTAAAGTGAATATGTAGTGAACGTTATAATTTAAAATTGAAGTTCTACCTAGATCCCTCCCTACATTAAGCATTTAGATAACCTAACAGCCAAACGTAACGGTGAATGTAATCAATATGCCAGACGCGACTCTGTCGTCTGTGTGTATCGAAAAATGGTGTATTCGTGATCTAGCAAACCGTGAAGTACACCAATTTGGTTCGTCTGTGTCTTTACTAGAACCAGATTTCTCCGGTTCGTGCCGGACTTATTAAAGTCTTTGTTTGTTCAGGCCACATCTTCCATTGCAACTCCGTTAGGGTCACCACTCTTAACTTTTGAATTCGGACAGAATTTTTTTTTACAATCATATGTATGTCTCACTGTTGGTCACTTCTGTAGTGATAAAGTCGGAGTCGAAATAATTTATAGTCCATACCAATCCTACCCGTATTTATAATCCATAGTAGGTATCCATCCAGGTAGCTTAGCTACCGCGCTTCGTACGGTGAGCGGCTGAGTTCCGGTGGCCCAACACCCTCACCCTCCCACTTCAACTCCTATAATGACACTTTCCTTAAAGTTCGACAAGGCTTCTGCACTCTCTATAGGCGGCGTTGATTGCTTTTCATCAGGTGATACGTCTATTCGTTTGCCTTCCTATTCCATAAAAAAAAACAGCCGTAGAGTTGTTATCAAAGACTTATATCACTCAATGCAGTATTTTTTCTGATCCAAATATGAACTAAAAAATTTTTTATGCGTCGATATCTACATATGTCATGTGCTTTTATGTCTACAAGTGCTGCTATTTGTTTTCCGTGCAATGCGATCACCTTTCGCTTTTTTCCTTATTTTGTATTATAAAGAAACAAAGAATGGTCACCCTACTCTCGAACGAGTAATTTTAGTCGACTGTGGCGAGAATTAAGTAGCTCCTATTTATCTTTCAGTTAGCTGGGCCGACATTTTTCTCATTATTATTATTACGTAAGAATAGTAAATTATGCGAGAAGGCGGTAAATTTTCAGCAAACGAGGCTATGGAAATGAAAAAAAAAGTTTTCTTAAAGAACGCAAGCGAAGGAAACGCTCTCATTCTGCCAGTACCAGTCTTATTCGTTTTTGCAAACAAACTGGAAATAAAGCTGTTCCGTTGTAAGAAAAATATGAAATACAGTGCTTTTAGAGCAAATGAATATAATTTTATTATACTTACTACACTAAGATTTTGCTTTCCGATTCAAGGAGCCATTGCTTCCAACTCCATAAGACTCGAGGCACATACTGTTCTCATATCATGACCAGGGCTCCTCAGTATCAACTTCTTTCACATACAAAGTCGGGCGGTTCGTCGATGACCTCACGAAGATCTCACTGAACGGCTTGATCTTCTAGCACCACGGAGGGATATCTCAGCATTTTTTATCGCTTTTACCATGGAGAGTGCTCAAAGGAATGATTTTGAATAATTCCCGCCTCTGAATTCCTTTATCATACAACCCGCCACAAAGAAAAGTTTCACTTTAACCATCTGGATACATTGGCGATTCAGTACTTACGCTTTTTCCCAAACTTCCTTCCACACACCACCGTACATATAGAGCCAGCTATCTTTAACGATATTTGAGAGCTGCTAAGACCAGAGTTACCGACATAGCTCTTGAAGTTAGCAGACATGAAGTGGCAATGGGCTGGACACGTTTGTCGGAGAACCGACAATCATTGGAGTAGACGAGTGCTGGAGTGAAGACCGCGCCTCAGCAAACGTAGTGTGGGATGCCACCTTGCTAGATGGAGCGACGACGATCTGCCCAAGGCGGGTGGGAGAGACTGGATACGTGTAGCCGAAGATCGGATTAGGTGGCCAGCAGTGGACTGCCGTGGGCTGATATTGACATTGAAGACATTGGAACATTCAGGTTCCACATTTTACAAACGTCGGCAACGCTTCTGTCATACCTATGGTGTTCCAGATGTCTATAAGCGGCATATAAACTCCAAGAGTAGTCATCTCTGTAGCTCTCTGAGGAATTTAAAAAATGGACCATGAAAACGAAAATAAATACCCTAATTTTTTTTCTACAAAAATTAATAAAAATAATTAAAACTACTTAACTATCTTTGAAAAAACTAACAGATTAACGCACTAAACTCACGCACTCTTTAGAAAATATAATAAATTAATTGTTTTTCGATGTATTTTAATCTCAATAAATATACATAGAATATTATTAATGGAGTCATGCGTTACTTTGCGAAAATCCATCACTATATGGACAGTCAAAAGTTTTACTTAGCTTAGATCCGCGACAAGCAAAACGATAACAAAAAATTAATAATGTGTGTTTTTTCCGTTGGGTTACGTGGATTTATTTGGAACTTAAACCAAAAACTTACCGAAAATCGGCCATCAATTCTCCACCCACCAACCACTATACACAACACCAAACACACATTATCACTTTTCCATCTTGTAAACGACACGTGTTTCGCCACCTTCAGGTATAGTAGACTCTATGGAAGACAACCGAAAAGTTGAAGAAGACTTTTAAGTTTTTGCTTTAAGTTCCAAATAAATCCACTTAACCCAACGGAAAAAAACACACATTATTAATTTTCTGTTATTGTTTTGCTTGTCGCGGATCTTAGCTAAGTAAAACTTTTGACTGTCCATATACATAGAATATATTATAAAATACTTCAGAATAACATATATTATGTTGTTCAGAATATCATATTTTTATATGCTGAACTCCTTTTTGGTTTCATAATAAAACATTACTTATAAATTATTCTTTTGTTTCAGATATTTTGCTGCTGATATGACCATAAATACAAACTTCGGTAATAGGTAAGTTTTATTGAAACTTATTATTTATTCACGAAACGTCATTATTAATGAATAATTAAATTATATTTAGAGCGAACAAAATCATTGGGCTTGTACACTTATTAACAAAATCTAAGACTCAGGCAATAGTGTAAAATATGAAAAAAAAACTAGCCACTAATACATTTAGGAAATAAATAAAACGTAACACGATTTTAAATAAAAAAATATAAAAAAGGACTTTTCCCGCCAGCTTACATCAGTGACGGTCTGTTTTTATTTAATTTCCATAATCTTATATTATTATTAGCTATATTTCTTATAATAATAATAATAATAATAATTCTTTATTTGTATAATGTGAGGTTATAACAAGATGAAAAAAATAGACGTATAAAAGCTCCATCACATTGCCACTTACGGCGTACAAATTTCATTAATAATGACACACTATTAGAAATAACTAAAACAATTATTACAAATCTAAATACATAGCTAGATTATTATAATATCATTAAAATTATAATTTATTATTACATTTATATATCACTTTAAACTATAACTATATATTTATCTATTATATACATTTGATCGACTCTTTAAAGCAAAAATGTCTTGAATGTTATAAATATTGGCATCTATTAGCCATTTATGTAATCTTTTTTAAAATAAAGTTGCGTTCAATTCTTTTAATTCATGAGGTATATTATTGTAAATGCATATACACATGAACAGGCAACTATTTATATATTTGCTGAGTCTGGGGTGATCATCCAACACTAATAACACAACTTCGAGGATCACGCCGAGAAAGACCAGCGTTATCATTATAACGTATATACGTTTAGAAATCTTCTACACGTTGTCTGAGTTCTTTTATCGCTATTTCTTGGCAATTGGAATGCTCTATTGTTAGATTCGGCTCCTATATAAAGCATGCAAAAACTAGCTGATCAGTGCAAAAGTCCGTAGCAAGTTTTGGTAAAATGGCCACAATTTTATCAAAACATAACGTGACTAACTGACTTCTAATGCAATTCAAGATATTTGTTATTTTATTTGGTACTGGCATAATAGTTATACTTGATTAACATTAACGAAAAAAAAATATCTTTTTTTAGTTACTATAAAGCAAAGGCGGCAATGTAGCGATCAGGTATATGTTTGCTGGGCGGTGTCAAAGTAAACATTTCTAGTGACTCCGTCACATGAACACCTGAGGATTTACGGCCAGGATTATCTGGTTTAGAGGCTTAGTGGGGAAACGCGTTGCGTAAGATGCCGTATTTTAGGCCACACAGTGTGACCATTACATGAAATCTCTGTCTTATACATCTTTATAAATGTAGTTAAAACAGAAAACAATTTTTTTTATTTTTCTTTTTATGGGATTGGAGGGCAAACGAGCAAGCGTGTCGCCTGTTGGGAGGCAATCAACGTCGCCCATAGACACCGCGGGAGTCACGGAAGCGTTATACGGCGCATAAAGTATGTGCAGGCTTGTTTTTTTGAAGGTGCCAATGTCGTATCGGTTCGGAAAGACCGATTAGATAGCCACTCATCCAGATGGTGGGGATGAAACTTTTCGTTACGGCGAGTTGTGCGGTTGGGACATACGCAGTGCCATAGGCAATGCGGAAGTTTTGCCGGCTACCACTCAGACGCCGGTTTTTTCCGGAGTGTGGTACTTCCCCGGGCGAGCCGGGGGATCCATTCGTGCTACATACAAATAATATGCCACTCTTGACAAAGTATTCGTCTGCAGCATGGCTCTACCATCAATGGGACAAAAAAATGGGAATTAAGTAATATATTATGACTAGTTTCCACGGTGTATGGAATTCATAACTTTCCCGCTACATCTGACAAAAATGTGACTTTTATTAAAACTTACTTATCGACTATTATGCCAATTTTAAAAAGTCACGTTTCACGCATTCATTTCATTATATTTCATATTGTACAATACGCAACAAGAATTTAATATAACTGGTAATAACTTCGTTTTATTGAAAAAGCACAATATTTCTGCTATAAGTTGGTGGCAAGTCTCTTTAATATGTTTTAATACTAACTATTATAAAAACAGTTTGAGACCACTTGGCTCAGTGGCGGGGATGCCGTCTATGGAGTCAATGGTCGCAGGATCGATCCTCGCATCTGAATAAATATAATATATGTATCGCTTACAGATATTTATATGTGGACAGTCAAAACCTTTACTTAGCTAAGATCCGCGACAAGCAAACCATAAAGGAAGACATCCGAAAACCTTTTCGGTTTTCTTCCGTAGAGTCTACTATACCTGAAGATGCCTCGTGTTGGGGCGAAACACGTGTCGTTTACAAGATGGAAAAGTAGTAGTGTGTGTTTGGTGTTGTGTATAGTGGTTGGTGGGTGGAGAATTGATGGCCGAGTTTCGGTAAGTTTTTGGTTTAAGTTCCAAATAAAGCCACTTAATCCAGCAGAAAAATACACATTATTAATTTTCTGTTATTATTTTGCTTGTCGCGGATCTTAGCTAAGGAAAACATTTGACTGTCCACATAGTGATGGATTTCCGCAAAGTAACGCCTGACTCCATTAATCATACAGATATTTATTACGAGTTTTGATACCCTGCCAATCCACTTGGACAAGCCTGATGGGTCAATGTCTGTCCTCTTGAAATGGAGAGGTCCGTACTCAGTACATGGAACGTATTTGAAAAAAAGAACGGTATTTGTTACTTAAGGAAAGAATTGTGACAATTAAATGAAGAAGAATATATAATGTGATAGAGCTACGCTGCAAACGAATACTTTGTCGAGAATATTTGTCCGAAACCGCAGAAAACCGGCGTCTGTGTGGTAGCTTAGCTACCGCGCTTCGTACGGTGAGCGGCTGAGAACCAGAGACCCAACACCCTCCTCCCTCCCCCTCTCATTCCCACTCCCATAATAACACTTTCCTAAAAAGTCAGCAACGCTTCTGCACTGTCTATGGCGCTGCGAATGTCAATGGGTGACGTCGATTGCTTTCTATCAGGTGACACGGCTCGTTTGCCTTCATTTTCCATAAAAAAATAAGTATTTAATTTGAGGGGCAAAAAGGAGTAATTGGAGTTGGGCCTCTGGATTCCTGAACACTGACGTTACGTGACACGGCAACATAAAAAGTGTTACCAAACTTCAACATTCTGTTTTTTTTATGGGATAAGCAGGCAAACGAGCAAGGCAAGCCTGATGGAAAGCGATCAATGTCGCCCTTTGAGATAGGAGTAGGCTTGTTCTTTGAATGATCCAATGTCATATCGGTTCGGATATATCGCTGAAGTTAGCTGGTTTCACAGAGTGAAGGTGCGTGGAATGAAGTTTCGGGAATACCGGATCGCCACTCAGATGTTAAGACTCGCAGATATCTATGGGAGGCGTTGATTGCTACCTCGTTTGCCTTCCTATCCCATAAAAATCTTACCAACCTTAAAAAAATACCACTACTTAATCTATTTTTCGTGTACTCAATTTACGTCATAATTGCTATCACATCAACAAAGAAGAAAACATTATAACATTAATATTTTGGAATCGATTCATTTCCATCCATTCGATTCTCTTTATACGTGCTTATTGTGAAATTCTTGTAGTTACATTTCTCGTAGTTGTGTGGGTGACTTAAACCAAAACCTCACGACCTCAAACGAGGCACGTTTCCTGGACAAAGGAGGCATTCACAACCGAAAAACAAAGAGCGCTAAATCACAGGCGACATTTGTTTTCGACTGTAATTAAAACTCATTACGAAAGCCCGGTATGGTGACGTCGTGGCCAAAATAGTTTTATAACACTATATTAGACCTAGTTAAACAGTTGCCAAATTAAAAACGACATTTAAAAATCTATAAATGTAGCTTTTAAAGCCTGTATGCCAACGGCAAAAAGGCGCTTAATTCGAATGCGTGAAATTCTCAAGCGGTAAAACTTTTTGAGGAGTAACAGATGTAGAACATGGCATCGTGTCCAGTTTAAAACGACCCCATCAGGTTCTTTGTGCCGCTACGAATTTGAGTATTCGTGTACGGAGTGCGGGCGGCAGGGTGTATTTCAATACGCTGGTTATGGTAGTGATTTATTCTTTCTTTGTTTGAAAAGAACGCGGGACAAAATGTTGACATGTTTTTTATTTTTTTTTTATATTGGCCTACGTTTCGTGTAACGATGACTTATGGATGTTCTACGTGTCATTTCATTTGACGTGCATATGCTATGCACAGATAATAAATAAGTTGAATAAGAAAAATAATTTAAAAAATCGACACACCATTCGACGCATTTTTTTTTCTAATTCAAATGGAAACCAAAATATGTCATATCTACTTACAGCAAATATGTTTTCTGTCGTCGATATGTATTTGGAAATAAGAAATATAAAATATTATTGTTTCGTTAATTTCCCTTTTTAGGCATCATTAGAAAGGTTCCTCGTTGACTTATACGAGTAGAGCATAATATACCTAGCTGCTTTTTGAATTTCGAATTTAACTTAGGCGTCTAAATTTTATTTTTATTATTATTAATTGATATATAATATATTGATAGATATAAATGATCCAACGCTAGAAGTCGAAGGCTAGAACAAAGTACTTAGGGGTATTGTAAATGTCCCGTGGTACATCCTTAAGGACCTTCACTGTGACCTTAAGGTAGACCTAGTCGTTAGTACTATAAATAAATACGCCAAATCTCATGAACAAAGACTGCGTCACCATGTGAAAGACGAGATTATCCAGCTCCTCGACAACACGGACTTATTAAGAAGACTCAAGAGATCTAAACCTTTTGAGTTAATATAGTGATATCCTAGTGCAGTGAAGTGAAATGAATATTTTACTAGTGCAAAGAATACAAGAAAACAGTATCTTCCCCTTCAACAGAAATAAGAAGAAAAGTGATAATGAACACATTCTTAGATATACGCTATTTAACTTTTGGCGGTCTTTCTGAACCGTTACGACATTGGAACCCTCAAAAAACAAACCTATACATACCTAAAAGGTCGGCAACGCTTCCGCGACTCCTGCGGTGTCGCGGTTGTCCATGGCGTTGATTGCTTTTCGCCTGATACGACACGCTTGCTCGTTTGCCCACCTATCCCAAAAAAAAACAAATTAACATAAATTACTCATTAGCCCATAGTTAGATTGTAGTTATAATGAGAAAATCTACAATAGTAGAGAAATTATTACAAAAAAAATATTATTCATTTTTGAATTGCTTTTAGGTCCTCACTTGCATTGTAATGATAAATTTAATGTGTTACAAAAAAAATATTTTTCTATTTTAACTGAATTAATTTATTTTTAGATTTTGCTTTACTCATTTACATTTCTAAAAGTTTACATATATCGAATAAAAATATGGTTACAAAAGGAAAGAATTGTTAAGGATTGTAGATACAGCTTTTGAATATAACCGCTACAAGGAACTATTGTATTATATATGCACGGATGTCCACAAGTCCACTTGAAGGTAAAACATGTTGACCTTGGAGAAGCCTAGCTGTTTGCTAGTGTGGGTTTGTATTTAGGATATACTGGAATGGAGAAGACAAAAGCATATACTTAAATATTTTTAATTTTTTTCATTATTAATGGAAGGTGTCAGGACAAAAGTTGAGAAAGGGATGGTTACATGGTTTGGGTACATAGAGAGGATGGATGAAAGACGACTGGTAAAAGAAATTTATGTTGTGGATGTGGATGGAAGGGTCGGAAGGGGAAGACCAAGAAAAACATACCTCGACTAAATTGCTGAAATATTTAAGAAGGGAAAAGTGTGCCGAGATCGTAGCAGATGGAGATCTGTAGTCTTTGCGTATTCCTACGGGAAACAAGCGTGATGATATGTATGTATGTATTAATGGACAATAGTCCAATAGTTTACAATCTGGTTTCCGGTATATGGTGGCAGCGTCTGCCTTAGTAATGAAAATAAATCTGTGATCCCCAATTTACCACTCAAAAGTGGGTATTACGGCAACGTTCTCAATTTTGATATTTTGAATACTCTTCGTCACTTGAAGGAAAGCAATCAAAGCCACCCACAAACATCCGCATTGCCATAGCCAGTGCAGAAGCGTCATTATGGGAGGGGAATTAGACCTCCGCATCTCAACCGTTTACGACGAAGCGCGGTGGCTAAGCTACCATTCAGACGCCGGTTTTCTGCGGGAGTGTGGTACTTCCCCGGGCGAGCCGGTTCATGCTACAGACAAATAATATGCCATTCTTGACAAAGTATTCGTCTGCAGCGATCTTGATTTTTCAAACACGCATTAGCTCGTTACATTTTACTGTGTAAGGTGAGTGTAGTTATCTGAAGACCTAACTACTTTTCCCTTATTTTATTTTCTTACCTCCTTCTCGATAATTACAATCCTTAAAGTGGGCAACGCATCTGCACTGCCCTTAGTATTTTGAATGTTAATAGACCTTGCTGGATGTTTATCATCAGATCACCCAGTTGTTCGTTTGCCTCCATTAAAAAAATCCTTACTACAAATACAAATATGGAGATTCTGACATTTGGCTGTAAAAATGATTGCCTTTACCACAATGAACGATTAAACAACAAAAAATGATCTATTATATATTTTATAAATCAGACGATAAACATATGTAATTCTAATGTGCCAGTATTTATATTTACTTTGATGTTATTGCATTTTCACACATAAATATTGATTGCCACAATAATGCAAATTCAGAGGAAATAACTGTGGAAATAATAGTTTGGCTGAAGGAATAACAGCGTTCGCCACGCCACGAGTTTTCTATTTAATATTTCACAAAACAAATGACCAACATATATCCAACGTGCCAGTATTTTTCTTTATTCCATTTAAAGCTCGAACACACAAGCTTCGTTCGGAAACCGGGTCCCGTTACACTGACGCAACTGGCTGCAGACAACAAAAGGATTTGCATACGTATCCGAACGCAAGTGGGCCGTAAGCAGCACGTGTTCCTTTTTCAAATTCCCCTTCCATTCCAACGAAACCAGAACACAGTGTAATATCTACCTTATTGCATTTTAATACAGCTTTAAAAACGTTTAGTGTAAATCAGGTAACTTTAAAACATACAATTTTACATGTGCGGTTGTGTAACGAAATTGTATTGGATTTTTTACCTTATGACAAAGCTATAGGAGTATATTATATTTTTTTAAACTTATAAATGCTTGTAAGGAAGGCACATCTCAAAGAATGAATTGTTTGTCGTGAATGAACTCTTTTTATGTACAAATTAGGTGTTATCTCAGTTGAATATGTTATGGGTCATACTAAAAGAGTCATTTGAAATTTTTTCCTTTCCATTTAGTTAAGAGATAACTTAGCAGATTTAGGTCATATAAATGACAGCAAAAAAATACAATGCTTTCCATTCAGATTCGAAAGACTATAAAAGAGGTTTGTATTTATAAAATGTATTTATTTATTACTGTTTTGATAATAAGGAAATTCAATTATAAATATACTATAAATAAATACCTATATATTTATAATAGTATATATAATACAATTATAAATATATAGGGGGTATGCAAAAATACCCATACATCATCCGCCCACAGCAGTCCATTGTTGACAGGCTTCTCTCAAGGCCTTGTCTGGTCTGTTATAAAAACCGCTTACTTTATTCTATGCACCACTACTCTATAGAATCAGTTGCCTTCGGCGGTATTTCCGAATTGATACATTAAAACCTTCAAAAAATAAGTCGAGGTATACCGTAAAGGCCGACAACGCGTTTCTGATGTCTCCAGTGCAGATCACTATGGGTGGGGTTAATTGCTTTCCATCAGGTGATACGCTTGCTCGTCTGCCTCTCTATTTTATAAAAAAAGAGCAACGCGCTGAGTTCCGAAGGCCCAACACCCTCCGTCCTCTATCCTCCCTTTCCTTCCTTCTCCCCTTCCTCTCCAACCCTGTCCCTATACCCCTCCCCCTCCCTCTATCCCATCCCCTCCCTTTCCCACTCTCATAATGACACTTTCCTTAAAGGACGGCAACGCTTCCAAACTGCGCTGCGGATGTCTATGGGCGGCGTTGATTGCTTTCCATCAGGTGACATGCCTGCTCGTTTGCCTTCCTATCCCATAACAAGAGATCCAAAATCCACTGAATTCCTCTATTCAGTGTGTATATGTGAGAGACAATCATATTTGTTTTCCGTTTTCTAATGTTACCTCTGGTAAATAAAGGTACGTTTGTGCGACTTGGGGGATTGTCTAAGCACCCTTCTGACTACACCAACGCTTAAGACTAATGAGCTGGATTCTGAACTTCCACTCAACAAGATAAATAGCTCCAGACTTATGGAGTGAGGAACTTAAAACGATGTCTCGGGATACCGCCATTCGTGGCACAATGATTAAAACCAGTGCCAGTTTTAAAAAAGTTTATACATTGATTTGAACCCTCCTTTGTTTCTTCGTTGATGGCAGTTGGATCAATACTGTTACTAGTGTCAAATAAAATATATAACAAGTATAAATGGCTCGGTGGCGAAGTTATTACTTTACATCTGCATCTTCTCTTCTCTCGAAACTTCTTTCCATGCACCACCATTCTGTGGAACCAGCTACCTTCGGCGGTTTTCCGTACCGATACGACATTGGCACCTTCAAAAAACAAGCCTACACACGGTGTCGCGATTATCTATGGGCGGCGTTGATTGCTTTCTATCAGGTGACACGCTTGCTCGTTTGCCCTCCTATCCCATAAAAAAAGATGTATGTATATATAGCCTACAGACATTTATTCCGAGTCCTAGGGGTGATGTGTGGGCTGTATAAATAAGATAAACAAGAGATGGAGATTAGATTTTATTCTTTTTTGATGACAATTAACTATAACTATTATGGCAGTGTCAAGTAAAATAATATCAAGTATCTTGAAATATAAATTCAGTTTGCTACACCATACGTCTTGATATAATGGTTGCTGTTCTGCCACAACTTTCATGGACTTTTACACTCAATTTAAAAACACGATACACGCATTTATTTCATTTCACTTCTATTCTGCGCCCTAAAACAACAATATAACTGATGATAACCATGAGATTATAACAATGGAACAAAAACACAATGTCATTTAATAAATTGGCGGAAAAAGTTCAATTAAGAAATTTATTTATTTATTTTTATTTTACTTACAAAAAACATTAATGCAAAGGTTGATTAACACTGGTGTGTTCTGGAATTAAATCCATATATGCACCGCTATATCCATATATAGACTAAAGTGGTAATGGGCTGAACACGTTTGTCGGGGACCTGACAATCGTTGGAGTAGACGAGTGCTGGAGTGGAGACCACGACTCGGCAAACGTAGTGTGGGAAGCCCCCCTGCTAAATGGAGCGATGATCTGCGCGAGACGGCTGAAAGAGACTGGATGCGTGTATCCGAAGATCAGGCTTGGTAGCGCGCCTTGAGTGAGGTCTATGTCCAGCAGTGGACTGCCGCAGGCTGATATTGATGCACCACTTTAAGTAGACGGGGTGTAAATACATAAATAAATATAAAAAATTTAAAAGAAATACAATTTTATTTTTGTCTCAAAACTTGTAATTTCAAGACCACAGCGCAGCCTTCGAAAATCGATTCTCTCTCAAAACTCTCAAACCTGACGTTTCGCTTGGTATTTTTATTGACTCCACGATAGACATTCGAGCAAAACTAAAAAAGTTTCGCCCACAACGTTGTCGGGGTTCACTTCGCTTGAATTTCGATTTTGCGGTCCATTAAAAAAGAATGAATTCCGTTATTGTGTCTGATGTGTGGCCGAAGCGACAGACCGAGAGTGAAAACGTTGTATAAACGTGTTCGTATAACCTAGTCTTTCTCAAACTGGGCGATGACCACAAGAGGGTTGTGGTCGCTGGAGGTCTATAAAGGAGGTAGCAAAGGGCCCAGACAGAAATAGAATGAGTTGAAGTGGTTGGCTGATTTTTATTTTAAAATATAAATTGAATTTAAAATTTACGTATGAATGCATAAAATTGTAGTTTATTCTATCATGTTATGAAAAAGATGCTTCGATTGTTGTGTGAATCGTACCAGAAGTACATGAAACGTAACAATGACTTGGACATTCACTACGATAGTGTGGTACAATTCACGCACCGTATTAAATCTAACATGTAAGTTAATATACAATGTTATAGTGCCACGCTGCAGACGAATACTTTCTCAAGAATATTTGTCTGTAGCATGAATGGGTCGGGTCGCCCGGGGAAGTACTACACTCCCGCAGAAAACTGGCGTCTGAGTGATAGCTTACCTACCACGCTGAGCGGCCGAGTTCCGGAGGCTCAACACCCTCCCCCCTTCCTCCCTCCTACCCTTAAAGGTTGATAACGTTTCCGCACTGCCTATGACGCTGCGGAAGTCTATGGACGGCGTTGATTGCTTTCCATCAGGTGACACGCCTGCTTATTTATTTGCCTTCCTATCCCATAAAAAATATCTGATATTATCCAATCTATCTTTCAGTTTATGTTAATGTCCTGTCCATCTTTAACTAGGGTTGCATTTTAATATGTTGTCTTATTTAATTAGAATAATGTATGTAATTGTAACTCCTGATGATGGTCCATAAATAAATTAAAAATATGATAAGACTAATATGACACGCTATAATATCTATGGGGATTGCTTTTCATCAGGTGACACGCTTGCTCGTTTGCCCTTTTATTCCGTAAAAAAATTAATTAAAGTTGCCATTGCGATTATTATTTTATAAATGTGCTAAATTCAAACATTTTTCGCTAGAAGATTCTCAAAATGGGCGGAAGCCGAAATAAGTTTGAGAACCCCTGGTATAACCGATTACGTTCGGATATTCGTACTCGAATTGGCGTTTTATTAGCGGCAGCTCCATCCAAAAATGTACCGGCTCGATCGGGTGATTACCAGACCGCTTTAAGTGGTAGCTTATTTTTTATAGCGCGATAACAAAAAATAAACGCCGCCTATAGACATCAGGGCAGTGCGGAAGAGTTGCCGGCCTTTAAGGAAAGTGCATTATGGGAGAGGAAGAGGAGGTAGGGAGGGAGAGAGGAGGGTGGATGAGGGGGTTTAGGCTACCGGAACTCAACCGCTCACCGAACGAAGCGCGGTGGGTAAGCTACCATACAGAGGCCAGTTTTCTGCTGGAGTGCGGTTCTTCCCCGAGCGAGCCAGCCCATTCATGCTACAGACAAAGTATTCGTCTGCAGCGTGGCTCTACCACTTCTAAAATAACTGTAGTTCTAGAATAACTGTTTAATTGTGTAATTATCAATTGCAGTGCTCTCAAAATATCTGCAATGTTGTTCCTAAAATTCAATGGAACCAACATTTTGTTCCCACGTGATGCGTTACTCATCGTTTAATTAAACGTTATACGCTAAAAGTGCTTTAGTGCGTTGATAATAAGGTGCAAAGTGATACAAATTAAAAGGCCAACAAAGAGCCACAGAGCAATATAAAGCTAAACGCACCGGTAAGCAAAAGCAAAGACAGGAAGCACTTTTTTGCCGCTCTCTTGATTGTACGGCAAACTTCCTGGGAACGATAAGTGTGGGTGTGCCCTTTTAAAAACAGTGTTTTTTTTTTATACTTCAAACTTGTTTTACGAAAATGTTACAGATGAGCAAAATAAAAAAATAAACAAGACATATACATGTACATACATATGATCACGAGAAGTAAGTATATATGTCACACATACATAGCCTACTATGATATACTAAAAACCATAATGACCAACAGCTTTGAGCTAAGAAAATTAATTGTATTATCAATTAATTTTCCTATTTCATCACACCGGGCAGTTCTCATTTGTCAAAGAAAACGACAAACTTCCTAGGAACGATAAGTGTGGGTGTGTCCTGTGTGTTTGTCGAACTCATAACCGGTGATGTAGACGAGTGTTGGAGAAGGGACCATATAATGGTAAATTTAGTGTAGTTTCTTTTTTATGGGTTAGGAAGGCAAACGAGCAGGCGTGTCACCTGATGGTAAGCAATCAACGCCGGCCTTAGACATCCACAGCGCCACAGGCAGTGCGGGAGCGATGTCGACCTTTAAGGAAAGTATCATTATGGGAGTGGGAGGGGAGGGGAAGGGAGGGGGAGGGTGTTGGGTCTCCGGAACTCTCGCTCAACATACGAAACACGGTAGCTAAGCTTCCACTCAGACGCTAATTTTCTGCAGGAGTGTGGTACTTATCCCGGCGAGGGGGCCCATTCATGCTACAGACAAATAATATTGGTACCATTCTTGACAAAGTGTTCATCTGCAGCGTGGCTCTACCACTATCAGAATCAGTGATTAGGGTGATTCCACCTCCTAAAATACTTATGCGTGCTACGTGGAAAATAATCTTTGACGTGACACTACTGTCTAGTTATTTTAACGTGACGTACTACTAACAATGGAAACGAACCGCCTCTTAGGTAACTATATGCGCTGCTAACGTAACATGTGACTCATCGGCTATTTTATGGAACCCATGAAGCGTATAGGGCGCGGTGTAATACAAAGGCGTCGGGCGGGAGCAATCAGTGATTACAATTTAAAAAAATACTATATTCATATCGTCACGCCTATCTCCCGTAGGAGTAGGCAGAGACCACAGACCTCCATCTGCTACGATCTCGGCATACTTTCCTTGCTTCCTCACTCATCCTCACACTCATTACTCTCCTCATACAAGCCCACCGGTCAAGGGTACTCTTTACCTGGTCTGTCTTAAAAACTTCAGCAATTTGGTCAAGGTATGTTTTCTGTGGTCTTCCCCTACCGACCCTTCCATCCACGTTTTCATTCGCAACGTAAATTTCTTTTGGCAATCGTCTTTCATCCATCCTCTCTATGTGCCCAAACCATCTAAGCTTCCCTTTCGCAACTTTTGTCACGATACCTTCTTTTATAGAACAGAAATAGAAAAACTATATTTATGACAACTTTTTTGTAACAAAAAATAAGTTTTGATTAAAACCTTAATAATATACAAGAAAAAAATAAACAAAAAGAATATAATCAAACAAGTGTTATAAAATGGTTCTTGCTCAGCATATGCTGGGTGCTCTATTGAAGCACCAAAAATTTTACTCCAAATCGCTTTCTTATATCTTTTTAGATTACCTGTATCGTTTTGTTCCTTGCGTGTCACTTCAATATCAGCCTGCGGCAATCCACTGTTGGACATAGGCCTCACTCAAGGTGTGCTACCTGGTTCGATCTTCGGCTACATGCATCCAGTCTCTGCCAGCCGCCTTGCGCAGATCGTCGCTCCATCTAGCAGGTGGGCGTCCCATACTACGTTTGCTAAGTCGCGGTCTCCACTCCAGCACTCGTCTACTCCAACGATTGTCATTTATATACAACAATACTTAAAATAATCCAAAAATTCATAATATTAGCACGTTCCCTGCCAGGCCGTTTTTTGAAGATTTTCTGTGTAGGCCGCGTGTTTGTTAAACTTAGAACCTTTGTAAAACCTAGAAAAATATACTTATTGGTTTGATGTGTTATGTATTTCAAACTATACATCCTTTGCTTGATTATTATGATTTTAACATTATTTTAATTATTGTAAGCTATACGCGAAAAACAAAATCAATACAGTTGTAAAGAGTGTGGTGTATACGCCCATCGTGATACGGAATGTGTTAAATGAAAGGGTGTATAGTTTTAAATGCATAATATAACAAAGCAATATTTTTTTCTAAGAATTCGGTTACCAAACACGCGGTCTGAACGGAAAAACGGAACGTGTTATGATTTTTTTATGAGATTATAAGGCAAACGAGCTGACGTGTCATCTGATGGAAAGCAGTCAAGGCCCAACACATCTTCAGTGTCACAGATAGTGCAGAAACGTTGCCGACCTTTAAGAAAAGTGAAGGCTTGCTCCTTGAAGGTTGTTGTTCTTTCACAGCCCATAAATAGGTATATATATGTCTGAATGGAATGACCACGGGGTTCAAAAGTTAAAGTCTATTTCTCAAGAAATGGAAAGGCTTTTCTGAAGAAATCTATTGGTAGTTGTTCAGTAGTTTCATCCTATTCTATGGTCGAAAAATACACAGTATATTTCTATTTCTAGTTTTATTAACTGTTGATTGAAGAAAAATATAAAAAGCATTCACGCTGAATCCTCCAACTTGGACCACACGTCTATAGTAAGTTATTTCAATAAACGCTGATTGTTTTAGGTAAGGGTGGGCCCTGTGTTCTATTAACTAGTGTGAATAGAATTATTGTTCTTCGCTTTTCATATGTGTTAAAATGATAATTGTCTTTGTTTTGTCTTTTTAATAAGCTATTGATGGACAACAAGAAACATTAATCGATTATTGTTCTTTTATTATTTATTATGAAACGCTTGTCTATTATTTTATTATTCTCGTAATAAATTGTTTCATATTATTATGGCCGATTTACTTACGAAGATTTCTTCCGAAGGTCAGGTCTTTGCCTAGCCGTCTGTCCGGTAATTATGGTATTGGTCTCTCACTCCTTGTCTTTCGCTGCGGTAGTATCATATCCCTATCATCCTGTTCAAATCCATCTTTCCTCTCCCCTGCCCTTTCCTTTCTTCTCTATCCTTTTCCCTTCCTCTCCGCCAATCCACGGTCTGTCGTGCCTATGGATGCGTGGCTAGGGGCGAGCTTAGTCGCAAGCGTTCCGTTACTATCCCGAGATTAGGCTCCCCCGGGTACTAAAGTGCTTTACCTCAACACGCGGAGCTCTCCTGGGGCTGACCCCCAACCTTCCTTGCGGCTCGTGGGATACACTATGACGAATTTTAATAAATCTAATTCGTTAAAAAATAACGGCGACGTGGTTCGCCACCCGTTACGTCCTGATTCCCACGACGGCGAGAAGCGACTAACAGAGAGCTGTTTCGCTACGATGAATGGGAGAGAAAGGATGGATGAGAAGATAGATGAGTGTGGAGGAAGCATAGAAGGTGTGCCTGGATTGTAGCGAATGGAGATCTGTGGTCTCTGCTTACCCCAACGGGAAATAGGCGTGACGACATGTGTGTATATATGTACGATCTCTTCCGGGCAACCAAGAAACTTCAATTAAAAGTCATTAATATGTTTTATTTAAAACAAATTGATTTTTCAATTTGTCTTTTACAACTCTGCTTAATGATATGGATATTCGACATTATTTGAATCACCATAGCAACAATATTTTTTAAAAAAAAACAAATGCAATTACTGTAAAGCAATTCTTAAAATACACCTTAATATTATACCCAAATACATATAATATTTATATGAATTTTTCATAATTCTAACTAATTTATTTTACACAAATTATGGCATACGGCATATGGTAGAGCTACGTTACAGACGAATGATGACATATTTGTCTGTAGCATGAATGGGCCGGCTAGCACGGGGAAGTACTGCACTCTTGCAGAAAACCGGCGACTGAGTGATTCGACGTGACAGTTTTCGGCATTTTTCCGATTCCATTTCATTAATTTCACCAAAAGTGATGATGGCAATTGGTGAAAATAATTAAATATTGACATTAATTCTAATACGCCAACAGGTACAATAATACCTAAATTTTAATTATTTCTAGACTGGAATTTTCCTTCAGTCCAAAATCCTAAGCTTAAATATGAGGTAAGTTGATCAGTGAACTAACCATCAAACTAGGTAAGAGTCGATTAATGGAGTCAGGCGTTACTTTGCGGAAATCCATTATTATGTGGACAGTTAAATCTTTTACTTAGCTAAGATTCGCGACATGCAAACTATCAATAGAAAATTAATAATGTGTCTCTTCTGTTAGATAAAAGGATTTATAGGGAACTTAAACTAAATCTTGCCGAAAAACGGCCGTAAGCAACTATCCACCTACTAACTACTATACACAACACCAAACACACACTACCACTTTTCCAACTTGCACACGACACGTGTTTCGCCTCAACACGAGGCATCATCAGGTATAGTAGACTCTACGGAAGACAACCGTTAAGTTTTGTTTGCTTGTCGCGGATCTTAGCTAAGTTAAAGTTTGAACTGTCTACATAGACAAAAGTCACCAATACGTGCTTTAGTTACCACTTAAAATGACCTTTTAATTTGTCTTTCACAGCCCTTCTTGCAGCCTGTAATGTGTATCACGATCATACTAAATGTCACCACTAAACAATGAAACACCTCACCAACCCTTGCGTCGTGTGACGAGGTTCCCCATGCCGTCCATTTAACGCATCGCTGGCGGCGTGCAAATGCCATCAAACTAGGAGGACAAGGGGTGGGGAAATGGCAAGGATTTTCGCTCATTACATCGGTTGGAATCGCAATGGGCTTGTAGAATAGACCGTTTCACTTTTATGTGTTCCTGGTGATTTCTTCTGCTTTGATTTTCGGGGTGAAAATAATTGGGTATGATAGTTTGGGTTCCTATTTAGTTTTTTATAGAAAATATAGGCAAACGAGGTAATGTGATTGCAATTATTCACCGACGATTTTGGACATTTTTTATGAGATAGAAAGGCAAACGAGCAAGTGTGTCACCTAATGGAAAGCAATCAACGCCACCCATAGACATCTGCAGCACCAACGGCATTGCAGAAGCGCTGCCGGCCTTTGAGAAACGTGTTGGCTTGTTTTTTGAAGATTCCAATGTCGTATTGGTTCGGATATATCCCTGAAGGTAGCTGGGTCCACAGTGTAGTGGTGCGTGGAGAGATGATATAAAAATAGATACATATGACTTATTTCAAATCTTAAATCGTTTCCTTGTACAAATTAATAAAGAAATTAATCTCGGGGTGAGGGGCGAGGGGGATAGGCGTGAATATATAAAAAAATAAGCTCACAAAATTAATTCTTCCTAATCCGTACGAAAATAAAAAAAATACTTATTTATACACATACATATACACTATATGAAGGTATATTTAATATATAATATAATAATATTTAATTTATCTACATAATAATATTTAATTTATCTACATAATAATATTTAATTTATCTACATAATAATATTTAATTTATCTACATAATAATATATGAGGGCGCTTGCTTACCCTGTATTCCTGTAATCGGTGGAGGCATGGACCCTGAAAAGAGCTGACAGAGAGAAGATAGACGCCCTAGAAATGTGGTGTTGGCGGAGAATGCTTGGTATCTCTTGGTGAATACATAATAACTCAAAATAAACGTCTCCATTCTCCAAGAACTCAATGTAAGGCCACGCCTATCTTCCATTGTACATGTTCGCACACTCTCCTTCTTTGGGCAAGTGTATCGACGCGATACCACCTCTATCGTACGCCTGGTAGTGCGGGGAAAAGTGGAAGGGATCTGATCTGATCAAATTTCCAATGCGGTAGACAGATCAGATGAAGACCGTTCTCAATAGCCTCCCTACATGAATGCATGAAAAAGGCAGCCGTGATGGATGAATGGCGGCGTCTGGTGGAATAAGTCACCACTATATATAACGACCACGACTGCTCTGCCAAGAGCATGACGATATAGAAGAATTCTACTAATATTATAAATGCAAATGTTTGTGAGTATGGATGTATGTTTGTTACTCTTTCACGTAAAAACTACTGGACGGATTAGGATGAAATTTTACAGTTATATAGGCTATACATCGGAATATTATATAGGCTACAATTTGTAATGATTTTATGTAATTTTGGTCGTAATATAATTTTACTATTAAGTTAAAAAATTTATTTAAAATGATCTGTCACGAAACTTAATGTCGCAGACCAAATTCTACGCGAGCGAAGCCGCGGGCAAAAGCTAGTAATATAATAATTTATGGTAGCTTAATGATTGATGGCTTTGAATTTTACTTCTTTAAATAAAAGAATTTTATTTAAGTCAAATTTGCCTTTTGTAGGCTGATAGAAACCTGAAGGCTTTATGTCGTCTTTTTGTGTCATATAACATTAAGTTCTTTTTCGTATGTATGGTTCTAGAAAATCGTAAGTGCGATAAAAAGACCATTTCTCAATAGATAGTTTTTTCCATCGTCTGATAAATCAAAGCCGTATCGCGACCATCGCCAACCCCACCCGGCCGCGCCTCGACCCGATAAACAAAACCACCCACATTTTCTTCGACATTTACTTTGAACGGGGTGCGGTCCCATACAACTCTATTACGTAGCCCCCATAACAACCCATCGCGTTATTAGCCGACCCCGTCCTCCATGGCACACAAAACAACCGATAAAGACAAGAAACGACCTTAAAGCAAAATAAACAGATGATCGGCCAAATGAGGGACGCCATACACCTGCAATAAAGTATTGTATACACGGGCCGACGCGCCCTTTCGCTAATGAGGACAGTTTATGGGGCGCGCTAACATTTAGCTTTTATTGTCTATGCGCGCGCAACCCCCTCGGCGGGCATATAAGAAGTGACATTCTTCTCCGACGGTCAGTTGTGCACGTGACTTCGAGGTGAGTGGGGCCTCGCTCGCGACCCGCCCGGGTGCGTTAACTCGTGCTAATTTGCTTCGTTACGTTTAAATGAGTGACTCAGTTGCAACTCGCCTACGTCTGTTAATTAAAGTCTAACCTAGTATTTGATATATCATGTGTTCTATATGCACCTTTCCACCGTTTGTCCAAGTTAATGGTATCGAAGTAGTTTGTTTTCGTGTTCGTTGCCTGGTCAACTGTTTTTAGGTTTTTATAACTTTTATTTCTATCCCTTTGCTTTTAAGTCAGGTAAGGCAAATGAGTAAGCGAATCCCACTAGTTCACCCGGTGATTCAAAATCCGCATCCGCAAAACAAAGGAGGCTACAGATGTCTTGCTTATATTGGGTGATATATTATCATCTTCTTCTAAGAGTGCCTCTCTGACTAGCGAAGGTTGGCAGCACAAATTTCTCGGAGCACTCGCTATCCCGGTCAAAAATAAATCTTGGCTTCGTAATATCAGGGCACTGCCCTGATATTACGAAGCCAAGATTTATTTTTTCGACCAACTTGTCTTTTGCCCGCGATTTTTACCCATCATGGTCAGTTGCAGCAACTTGTACCTGTCATATCTCATGATATGACCCAGGTAAGCAACTTTTCTATCTTTGACGGTCTGCAAAAGTTTACCACGTCATTGGTCTATATGTATTATATATGATAGGGAAGATTAAATTTTCCTATTTTTTATAGCAACCGCCTATAATACATGTAATTATTAAAACTTATTTAAGACTTATACTGAAGAACCTTTTAACGCAGTGTGTCAAATACTTTTTTTTAGCTTTCTTTCAGAAGAATTGCTACACATCGGTTGGTTTTTTTTTTCGCTTTTGCGGAAACTTTCAGTTTATACTTTCCAAAATTTAACCTTTTTGTAATCTCTTACTTTCAATTTCTCGAAATTTTTATTTCGAAACTCAATTTTCTCTTGTAGATACATATGAATATAAGCCACCTCCTCCTCCTCAATTTTGAAAGAATGGACGTCAACCCACCCAGATGCAGACTATTTACTCTGTAGATCATTGATATATTTTTATCCATGCGAGAATCGAACCTGTTACCAATGACTGCGAGAGCGATAGCTTCGTATTGGTATTAATATAAATTTAACAAATTGCATTTTTTTATGGGATAAGAAGGCAAACGAGCGGGCGTGTCAACTGATGGAAAGCAATCAGTGCCGCTCATAAACATCCGCAGTGTCATAGGCAGTGCAGAAAAGTTATATATAGCACAGTCATTGTGGAAGGGGGAGGGTGTTGGGCCTCCGGAACTCGATCGCTCACTGGACAAAGCGCGGTAGCTACGCAGCAACTAAGACGTCAGTTTTTTGCGTGTGTGTGGTTCTTCCCCGTGCGAGCCGGCCCATTCATACTACAGACAAATAATATGCCATTCTCGACAAAGTATTCGTCTGCAGCGTGGCTCTACCACTACGAGTTCAGGTGAGTTTTATAGGTTGGCAACTTTTAAGATGACACTAATTCTATGGGGAGCGTTAATTATGCTCGTTGTTTGTTCACTATATGCATGTATATGCATAATTTTAATGCTAAGATTATCAGGCGTTACTTTTTGAAAATCCATTACTATGTGGACAGTCAGAATTTTTACTTAGCTAAGACCTGCGATAAGCAAACAAAAATAATAGTGTGTGTTTTTACTGGAAGAAGTGGATTTACGGTTAACTTACACTAAATCTTACCGGAAAATGCCCGTCAGCAACTCTTCATTTCCCAACCACTATTTACACAAAATCAAACAGACCACCATTCTTCCACAATGTACCCGTGGACACTTGTCGCTGATCTTAGCTAAATAAAATTTCTGACCGTCCACATATTTATAATAAGAACCCGCGATTCTTGCCTGCAGGAGCAAAGCATCTGCTACTGCGCCATTCACGTCAGTAGAACAGATATTGATCCCCAATTTACTCGCGAAATTTACAAGAATTCAGAGTGAATTGGCTTCATATATAACCGTTCCCTCAATTCAAACCGATCGGAAGTTATTCTACAACGCCTATCGACGTAAATCCAAATATTAGCATAAAGGTATTCGTAAATGGAAATATTATGTGCATAAACAAACTTTGGGCTTATCGCCAACATAACTTGAATAACACGATCCGAAAAAAAAATGTGCCTCACCGTAAATCATTATTTTTTTATGCGGTAAAAGCTGCAGAAATTTTTTAGATAAAATTTTCACCAAAAATTTTACCAAAAATTTGGGAAATTTTTTATTTGTAGCAAGATTAGACTGACTCGGGATGAAACATTGAGTGATTTCATTTTGTAGAAAGCGAGACAAATTTTTGAATAGTATTTCCTTTTGTAGAAAAGTAGGCACACGAGCATGCAATTTACCTAATGGTAGCCGGTTAAACAGTCATCCATAGACTTCCGCAACGCTAGAGGCATTAGAAAACCGTTGTCAGTTTTAAATGGATACATACACTAGAACACCAATCTTTGAATGAAGAATGTATTGAATGAAGATGAAGTGTCTGATGTGAAAATTCGCCGAAAACACTTGTAAGCAGAAGGACGGCATTTTGAAGATCTTTAGTCAATTAGCATCTATGATTAAACCATCATAACAGCAAGGAAGGAGTAAGTGGCAATCAAAAGCCATCTCAGGTGATATGGAGAGTTGATGTGACTATAAAGAGACTCTTGTAAAGGTCCGAGAATATTGGGAAATTTCGACGGAATTTCAAGCCTACACATACTTAAAAGGCCGACAACGCTTCCGTGACTACTGAGGTGTCGCGGTTGTCTATGGGCGGCGTTGATTGCATTCCATCAGATGACACGCTTGACCGTTTGCCCTCCTATCCCATAAAAAAATCTTTAATATTAACAACTTCATTTCACGTACCACCACTCTGTGGAACCGGCTGCCTTCAGCGGTATTTCCGACCCACTACGACATTAGAAAATCAAGTCTACTCATATAATAAAGGCCGGCAACGGATTTTGATGCCAATGGTATTTCAGTTGTCTGGGTGTTGATTGCTCTTCATCAGGTGAACACGCTTGCTCGTTTGCCTTCCTATCCCATAAAAATTATCAAAAAATATAATAATAGGAAAAGCAATGCGATATTTAAACAAAGTATTATAAATAATATACATAAATCTTCCTTATTTTCGTTATAAAGAAGGAAATGTTATCATGGCAAAACCCATGACGCCTTCTATGATATATACGTATTCTAATGCTATAAGGAGGCACAATTTATAATAAATGTATTGTTTAGTTTCAATCTCACTGCGGGACATAAGTGTTGGTATCTCAGATCAAAGCACCTAGCTCAATTTTCGTCCTGGACAGATCGTCGCTACAGCTATCTGTCCGGAGGGCCTCCCGCACTATATTTACAAAGACGCGGTCTCCACTCCAGCATTCGTCTACTCTACTCCAACGGATACGGATTCTCCGATAAACGTGATCAGCATTGTGCCACTTCAGTTTTTTAACTTAAAAGCTAATTTTGATTCTATTGGATTTCTTTATTCTGAACCATATCCATTAAAGGCTTTTTGACTTTTAACTCTGAGTGACTTTTAACTTGTAGAGTTCACACACCATCAGTTTCGATGTTTCGATAGTACCTATACATATAATATTTTAGGTTTATTTTTATAACGATACTGAAATATTTAGTTTAGGAGAAAGAGATTAGTTTGAATATGACAGCGACGCTGAAGAAATTTCTCGCGTAAATTCAGTTAAACCGCGGACTAAATCAATTTATAACTTAACTGCCTCGAGTGAACTCAAGATTGAAGATGATGCAGCCGCAATTTCAGTACATGGTATGTAGTAAATTGTTTCTAAAACAAATTTCCGCTTGCATTTTTCGTTCACGTGTTTTCTTATGTTAAGCATTTTTAGGCTGATCCATATTGATTGATTTATAATTTGTTTTCTGTATAGAAAGAAGATGATTACTTTTCATTAGGCGAATCGCTTTTTTTTCTTTATGAGATAGGAAGGCAAACGAGCAGGCGTGTCACCTGATGGAAAGCAATCAACTACGCCCATAGACATCCGCGGCGCAGTAGGCAGAGTTATCGAATTTTAAAGAAAGTGTAATTATGGGAGTGGGAATAGGAGGAGGGATAGGGTGGGTGTTAGGCCTCTGGAACTCAGCCGCTCACCGTACGAAGCGCGGTACCTAAGCTACCACTCAGACGCCAGTTTTCTGCGAGAGTGTGGTACTTCCCCGGTTGAGCCGGCTCATTCATGCTACACACAAATATTATGCCATTCTTGACAAAGTATTCGTCTGCAGCGTGGCTCTAACACTATTAAACTCTTTATTATAGTTAGAATTCCTATCTCATAAAAAAAAATCCTGAGCTGGCTGTGAAAAATATAAAAGTAGGTGATAATAGAAAAGTGAATGTATTTGTGTACAAAAGGAAACTCGTTCGTACAGGAGTGAAAATTCACAATGTTGAATTACTGAATGATTCTCGATGTTTCAAAGGGGCTGCTCTAATGTTGATTTTCAAAGGCACTCGAGGTGAGCGAAGCGGGAATGGCAGAAAGAAGTGTGCTTGTTGCAGTCAAATGTTACGTCTAATTGTGTCATTACGTATTCATTTAGATAACTAACATTTTTGGACATTGTTTTTTCTTTATGCTTTATTATTGTAGATTCGTCATTACTGTGAGGATAGACGTCGTTTCAGTACGGTGCGTTTTTCCAATAATGTTATTCTTCACTGTAGAACTGAATATAACTAATATTTTCAGTGGTATTTTCGAATCGATCGAAAATATTTTAACATTCTTAAAATACGACCGATTGGCTCAGTGGCGGGGCCCTCCTCCCACAGAGTCAATTTTTATTTTTTTTTATTTTATTTTTACAATTTTAGGAAAGTTAACAGCTAGGTATATAAAAATATGTAAATATTTAGATTGATTATAAGGCCAATATGCGTATCAATAAACCAAACAGTACAGCAAACAGGTTTATAAACAAAAGCATCAGTGAACACTACACAGAATAAAAAATGATAGATAAGATACGATACATATACAAACGGTTTTAACACATAAATTAACTTAACTAGTGCCTAAAGCGCTACCTACTATAAAATAACTGTTACTTAGCAATCGCTTCAGCTTACTAGTCGTAATGGTCGCGGATTCGATTCCCGCATCGAAATAAATATATATATGGATTTATAAAGATTTATTCCGTGTCTGGTAACCCCCCTTATCCGCATTTCCGTTCCTGCCCTTTCCAAGCGTGCGGACC
>JASFAT010001186.1:0-50079 GCA_031353405.1 Baronia brevicornis | reverse complement strand
ATTGTGGGCCTTTTTTACATCCGGACTATATATATATATATATATATATATATATATATATATATATATATATATATATATATATATATATATATATATATATATATATATATATATATATATAATGTATATTAACTTAAAGTAAGGGTTGTACTTCAGCCATAACAATGCAAACTAATTTGTTACGACTCAAGAGTAGTCGTCTCGTAATTGCTTTAGTATTTAAATTAGATGTTACGAATGAATACTTTATACTGAAAATACAAAGCATTTCTAAATATAAAAATTTGTTTCAATTATGATTTTAAATTGCGCGCTTTGCATTATTGCCTATTTTGTAACTTTAATTGATTATTTATAAAATTCGTTCATTTTTGTTGCAGGAATTATTAGATCCAGCAGTGGGTAAGTTCACAATGATTAATTATTTATTATATAAATATGTTAGTTATATTTTAGAGCTTTCGAAAAAAAATTAGGATTTTACGGTGTTGGTAAAACCGAAGGCGTTTAAATGTCTCATTTAAAAAGAATAACAAACAATAATTAACTATCCCAACAACATTACCAGGAAAAACTACAATAAAAGGAAAATTAAAAGGAAAAAGGAAAGAACAACCTTCATGGATCACTTTTAAGGAAATGTTGGATAACGTTTATTATCAGTGGATCAAGAATGGAGATGGAATGCGAAATTTTGGAGACACTCTGAGAAGGTCAGAGCCAACGGATGGACGGTTGGAGAAATATTGAATACATAATACTTTTAAAAAATCCCTAATGGTATTATAGAATCTAGTGACAAATATATTTTTTTTTTATATTAAGACCGAGCCATGATCCACAAACGCACCTACGTTGTGGTGGAATTTTAATGTTCTGCCATGTTTTCTATGATACTGAACAAATCCCAAGCCTAACTCTTCATAATTTTTTAATCCTATCTCCCGATACGAATTAAGAATTATTTATACGTGATAAAAGCATCTGAAGATAGCAATAATTAACTATTTATTTAGCATGAACCCCGGTCACGCCTTAAGGAAATTGTAAGCTTATGTTAAAAATAACAAGTGAATAGTGTTACTGTTAGGAGTAATTATAATCAATATCGATACAACAGTAACAATTCACTACTGGACATCGACCTCTCACAAAAATTAGATTAGGCATTAGGGAAAAACCCCTTAAGAGTTTTTCCGTAATAACGTTTAACTCTTGGCTGAAATGCCTATACTTAATTGGCGGATGGATTAGATTTCACTGATAAGTTTATACTGCTAAAGTACGCTTCTGCCCATGCCCCCCAGGACTTCCACGGGAGGAAATGGGTTGGCCCTATTCAATACCAGGAACCGTAAAGCAAGTTAAGATTAATGTCGTCTTTAAATTAACGTTGATTGAACTTCACAGTGTCGATGATTGAAAATTTATCATCTTTTTGTATGGAATAGAAAGGCAAACGAACAAGAATGTCGCCTGATGGAAAACAATTAACGTTACCCCATAGACATCCACAGTACCTACTATAGTTATTTCAGAAACGTTGCCGGCCTTTGACAAATGAATTTGGAAACACCACTGTAGATAGTTGGCTCAATGGGCTAGTGATGCGTGGAAAGAAGTTTCGTGAAAAGCGTACCGTACTGGATTGCCATTCGTCAATTTCGTGTATAATAAAAAAATTTAACAAAAAAACAATGGAACTAAAGCTGAAATTTTCAAAAAGAGCAAAATTTACTCACGTAGGTGTATTGTGAAGGACAATATGTCGTATACGTTTATGCAAATGAGACACGTTGAAAGACATCGTTGTGTGACATGCAAGGAGATACTTAAGTACCACTTGAACAACTCGAGTGCATGCAGTCATATGACACAAGAAGGCCGTTTGGCTCAGTGGTTATTGCACTTTAATTTTACACAATTACGTATTTTGGGTTCAAACCCAGTCTCAACTAAGAGAGTGCTTAAGAAATAAATATAAAAATTTATTGTTCGAATTTGAATTCCTCCAATGTAACAATAAGTTCAATCCATTAGATAACGGACAATAAATCGAGTTATATTAATTCCTACTATTAGTTTACACTCTTCACATATATATACAATATACGTATAAAGTTATATGTTGTTAAAATCTTAAATCGTTAATAAAATACTATTTAATTCATCTATTCCAATTCAAATACATTTTTTTAAAAACTTGATGATTACACTTGATGTTAATATAATTTTTTCAAATATTAATTATTTAATTTTAGTTTTATGCGAGAGAAAAAACCATTCTCTTATATAAGACCTTTAGCAGAATATAAAAGTATGAATTGGCGTTATTTTTTATCTTACTTGTTCTATATATATATATATATATATATATATATATATATATATATATATATATATATATAACGGTCCTAGGCACGGGGCCTCAACATTTGTGGCGGAACGGATAATACTAATTAAGAACCCACCATACTTGGCCAAGGAGGAATAGCCGGACATCAAGTCTCGAAAAGAATAAATACCTGTAGGCCATAGATATATTTATCCTGATGGCAGTATTGAAGTCGCGATCACTGTCTCCGAAAGCAGTGATTTCGCGACTGAGCCAATTAGATAAACCCTGTGAACATCTATATATGAATTTTTTTTTATGGGATAGGAGGGCAAATAAGCAAGCGTGTTGTCTGATGGAAAGCAATCAACGCCGCTCATGGACAACCGCGACACCGCAGGAGTCGCGGAAGCGTTGCCGGCCTTTTAGGTATATATAGGCTTGTTTTTTGAAGGTTCCGATGTTGTAACGATTCGGAAAGACCGCCGAGGGTAGCGGGTTCCACAAACTGGTGGTGCGCGGAAAGAAGTTACGTGAGAAACGCACCGTAGTAGATCGCCACTCATCCAGATGGATGGGGATGAAGATTGTTCTTTACGGCATGAATATTTGTATAATAGTTGCTCAAAGAATTTCTTAAAATAAACTACTTGGAGATACCATCAAATGTACGAAAAAGCGGCTTTATTGTGTTTCAATTATTAGTTTTAGTATATTATATAGATAATATCGTTGTATTCAACAGTTTCCTGACTGCAATAAAATCAGAGTGGGTTTGTCACTTCTAAAATAGAAAGTACTAGCTTTTGCCCGCGGCTTCGCTCGCGTGGAATTTGGTCTCTCACATTAAGTTTCGGTGACAGATCATTTTAAATAAATATATTTTTTTTACTTAATAGTAAAATTATATTACGACTAAAATCATGACAAATAGCCTATATATCCGTTGTATACTACTGGACGCATTTGGATGAAACTTTACAGTAATAACCTATATTACTGTAAAGTTTCATCCAAATGCGTCCAGTAGTTTTTTCGAGAAAGAGTAACAAAAATACATCTATACTCACAAACTTTCGTATTTATAATATTATTAGGATAATAATTTACAGAGGTTAAGTTACCTCTGTAAATTATAAGACTATAAGAAACTGTTGATAATTCCTTTCGTTTTCAATAAAAAATTAAAAACGAAAATACTAAGTTACCTAGCAGATATTCTTAATTTTAAAAGTATACGACAGTCCCTCGCAGCTGTACTGTAAAATTACCGAGAGCTATATTGATCAAAACGGGATAATATTGTAACTCCAGACATGCAAATTTTTGTAGTGAGTATGCAATTAACTTATGCAAATGTAATATGTACATTTATTATTACAATATATGTATAGGTATACTGGTATATGCAGTAGGACGATCACATTTCTCCTTCAAGACAAGGGCAACAAGTCCGTTTTTATATATGAAAAATATAATAATAAATAATAATTTATTAAAAAAATATATGGCACACAAGACATACTGACACACAAGGCAACAGATATGTTTGTTGTAATATCTACTAAAATATTGCCAGTTGTTGTGGCCGCGAGTGGTTTGGTTCCAATATTTAGAATGGGTATTCTAAATAAGCAATTATTTTTGTATTTCAATAGAATTTTTTTTTCAGCGGAAAAACCGCAAATTCTTTTAGAATTTGTAGTTTTATTATAAACTGTAAAAACCAACATACCTTACGAATTGTAATTTACAGTATTACCATTATATAACATCACATTGATTTTAAAAATTTTTATCAATAATTTTAACATTACAGAAAAAAAAACTAGATATTTATCTACATAGTGTAGTAGTGCATCAATTTTTTTAGGTCATAATATTGCTTAATTATTGAAATTTTAAAGGAGCTTTGCACAAATTAAATAGTTCATAACACAAACTATTGGAGTGATTTTGGTTATATTAAAGCCTTTTGAAGACTGATTGTGAACATTGAATCGACGCTGCTTAATGGCCCGTACATTAAACGGTGTTCAGCGCATTAACGACGATATTTTTATAACCTTTCACCATCGCTTTTACTACTTAATATAATAAAAAAGGTTAAATATACGCGATAACAATGAGAAAAAAATCCAAAATAGCGAAAAACAAGATAGCCGCCATAGAAAGCTAATATTGTCATTTGTGGGTCGATCTCGCTAAAATTTGCCAGAAACCCGAAACGCTCGAGTAGTAACGAGGGGTCGCCGCAGGTGGGACCCGATAGCTACTCTATATATATAAGAATGGAGAGCTATTGTGTTTGTCTCGCTAAAACTCAAAAACCGATTTGAATATTTTTTTTACTTTATTTGCTATAATACAGGGAATGTTTTTTTTTTAATATATATTCACGCCTATGCCCCGCAGGGGTTGGCAGTAACCACAGAGCTCCATCCGCTGTCATTCATCGCAGCGAAACAGCTCGTCCTTGGTCGCTTTTCGCCCTCGTGAGAATCAGGACGTGACGAGTGGCGAACCACATCGCCGTCATTTTTCGACAAATTAGGTATATTAAATTCGTCTTAGTGAATACAGGGAATGTTAACGCATAAAAAATATAGGGAAAACATAAAATAGCTTGAAAAATGAAAAAATTTTTTCTTTCTTTTACTTTTAGTAGATAGCGTTCTTAACGGCTTTATTGTCTAATGGACAAAACATTCGTTTCTTTTGTGCAATTTTGAAAAGTATTGCATACCCTAGTACTAACATACCAAGAGATATCATTTTCATTAATTTGAATTAAACAAATTGTAGGTGAAACGAAGTTCACTGGGTAATATAGTTTTAAATATAATTATTTACACATTCGATGTGGTGATCTTGCCGCAGTCACAAATACCATAAAATACAAATTACGTAATATATATAAAATATAAACTTGTTTATGTGTAAACGATGGATCATATTTTTAAAACAAAAGGATTGGCATCTTTGTGAATTATATCAACTTTTTTATTGTTTAATAATTATTTCACATTAATAAAAAGTATTATAATTTAGCATTGATGCGTCAAAATTTAAATATTTGAAATTAACATTTAAAGTGAAGTATGTAATTTTATATATAAAAAAAATTAAATAGCACTAATCTATCGGAGATTCGTTTCGGTAAACGAATGCTGTGGTGGAGACTACTTCTTGACAAACGTAGTATGGTACGCTCTCCCACTTTATGGAACAACTAGCTTCGCAGTGCGGCTGGCAGAGACTGCATCCATGTAGCCGAAGATTCGACTAGGTAGTGCTCCTTGGCAAAGGCCTATGTCCAACAGTGGACTTCAAATTCTTACCGCGAATTTGTAACAGTGGCTTTCTCTTTTTATATTGATAAAAGGCCTCTATGATTAGATGGTTCTTAGAAGTTGTAAATATTCAATATAGGTAACTACTTGTTATCAAGGTGTCGTTTACTTTGAAACCCGTTCTTAAAAGATAACATTCTTTACTTGTTACTTTACTTATCGTTAGTGTGACATTCATAATTATGTCTCTAAATATTTTCTACATATTTGTTTACTTAAAGCTTAGTGCGCACTATAAGATTTCTTCGAGCTATAATTTTGCTACAAAAATGCAACGTATTTATAAAATAATAACGTAATAAAAATATTGCAGCGATTTTACAATTGTGATTTTTCCTTTACTTGCCGTAAATTCTCGAGATACCCATTCATCATGTACCTAAGTGTCATATTACGCATATATTGATTTTCAAGATTCTTGCATTGTTGTTTTTCGTACACTGTATTCTTTGATCTGCCGAGACTTGTAAATGCTATTATGTTTACTTTTATTAAGTAGGGACTACTTTTATTAGTAGAATTCTTAGTGACCACATAATGTATTCTAATGACGTTTATGAAAATAGTTCTAGCTAACAGTCCAATGATGAAATCAAACTTGTGATGTGGCGATTCTGAGACAAGCACAACCCCAATAGATTAGAGCAGGGATCAGCAACACGCGGCCCTTTAAACATGTTTATGCGGCCCGATAAGTATTTTTAAAGTTGAATTTATAATATTTTATCGACTTTCTCCACAAACAAATTATTAATAATTGTTACTTTATGTGCGGCCCGCCAAAAAATTTTAAAATTTAAATTAGCCCGTTGATTAAAAAGGTTGCTCACCCCTGGATTAGAGTATTGCCCCTAATAAGTTGTGTTGTGATAAAAGTTACTATTACGTTATAAAAGTATTTATAGAAAGTAAATATTTCTATAGCTTTTTTCTTTATTTTACGTTTCATGAATTGTACTAATAGTTTTTCGTAAAGTGTCGGGTATGTATGAGCATTCTCTGCCAGTTAATTTAAAAAAAAATAGGGATTTCATTTTCATCTATCACAAAAGTCCACTTTTGGGCACAGGCTTCCCGTAAAGCACGATAATTAGCCCGATCTTCATCGACATGCATTCAATTGCCAGCCAGCATTTCGCAGATCGTCGCTCCATCTGCTCCACTCCAGCATTCGTATACTTCAATTGTTGACTGTTCTCCGACAAACGTGACCAGCTCATATCTCACACAGAAGTTTGATTTAGCTAATAAATGGTAAAAATAAAAGTGTTAACTACAAAGTAAGTATCATTCTTAATCTCAAGGCTTTTCTGGGTTATTTATTGCGTGATATTTTATTATTTCTAATGTATAAGTGTTAAATTTAACACATGCGAAAATACATCGACTACTTGGCATATACGTTTCCCGTCACCTTTTGAATGAAGGGATCGATATTCGACCCTTCATAATTTCCCTTCCCTTCGGGGTTATCAAAAGAGCTCGTAAACTCTTAAGACCGATGTGCATTCTATTTATAATTAAAGATAAATTTTTACAATTTTTAAAATCATTAAATTAAAAAAGTAATATGTTCGTCATTGCAAAGTTATGTCGATCAGAAAAATTTACATCTGTCAAAAAGATCAAGCTAACTTGTACAGGGTATAGAGTATTATCGTTTTAAATTCTGTTGAAATTTAATATGCCGATTTTACGTTTATTTGTGAAATATTTTATTGAATACATTTGTATTCAATGAAAATTTGATGAGAGATTAAAAAAAATTAATGAACCTTTTCATTGATTTTCTTCATGTCTCATCAAATTTTTGTGTGGATTGAATGGTTAAAAACCTTCTATGGACTTGCTGTCCACTTTAAAAGGATCACTGTTCACGATTTACGCATTTATTTTATTTCAGTTGACTTATACATTTTAATCGAACTATATTGTTATATATATTAGTGGCATATTTATTTATTTACTTTATTTATTATTTACAAAAACAAGTTACAGTCTTAAATAATACTATATAATATAAACTTAACAATGCTCGGACTATAACTCTTTAAATTTCTGCACAGCATGGCTACATTTTGACAATAGGGTTACTTATGTCATAATAAAGTATTATAAAACCGAACGGATAAAATTAAATTTAAAAAAAAGAAATATACAAAAAAAAGAAGAATAACAATAATTTTGTGATCTATCGGCTGCCAAAGATATCACGGAGCGATCGCTTTAATTGATGTATTTTGATATTGAAAATATCGAACGTTTCCGTACCGTTGCCAATGGATATATTATTGTATAGGCGACAAATGCGTACCATGGGATTGTAATGGGATATATTATTATACACTATACCTTATATACATTATATTATAAAATATGAAAATGAAATAAAAACGCAATGTCACTAATGTAAATTGGCGAAGAATACAATGTACGTGATGGAATTAGTTTTACAGATAAAAAAGTTATTTATATTTTATTTTTCAGGTAACATTAAGCGACGGCTGGGACGTGCGCGCGGTTTCGTTCTGCGAATGTTCGACGCACTTTGCAACTGTACTCAAACAGCAGCAGCCGCAGCCGCTCGTAGCACTGCTCGAAACAATCCCTTCAACAAACGCTAACCTCCACCAAGAAAACCTAAAAGTCTGTGCATTTTAATCTTTTATCCTTTTGTAAATGATTATACATATGAAAAGGAGCAAAAACAGTCGGTAAGAAAATGACAAAATGGCGAATTTATAAAAATGTGAAATAAACGTTGCACAATATCATATCCGCATTTATGATTTATGCCAAAAATATCAAATTCTTTTTCAAATGTATAAAATGTAACTCACTAAAAAATTTTCGTATACATAATATAGTTTATCTAACTTAATTAAGCATTTAGTATTATGATTTCTAGATTAAATTTAATTTGCGTAAATCTATTGCAAAAATGATATGTGAATATAAATAAGTAATCTATCACTGCTATATAAGAAAACATTTCTGGAAACATTTTATTCGCACGCATTTTTTTATCATCCATACTTTTTTATATATCAATCAGAAAATACCAAAATGACGAACGAAGGGTGACACCTTAGACACCTTTCGTTCACGAAAATTTCCAGATGTAATGAGAGAAATATATTCTTTGTGTCTCGGATAATCGTCGTTTAGGATTGGGATTAGTATGAATATTTTGTAATATTTATAAGGAAATAAAAAAGAACTAAAATATTTAACTACATAGATAACTAAATAATTGAGAAAATGTCCCCAAACACAAATGCTAGTAGCTATTCAGTTTATAAGTTCTTTTACAATAAGAAATTTAAATATGAAATAGTCACATATCTATAATGAAAATATATTATGATGAAAATCTCAATATTTAAATGATTACATTAATATATCGTGAAAGTCTAACGATAAGTATGTATTTAGGGGAAAGGAATGAGTGAAAATCAGTACGGGGATCAAAAAATACATAAATAGTTATATTTAAATAAATATGTAAGTAGACCCTACCGTTGAATTAAAAGAATAAAAAATTATATGAACTTCGGTCACATATTGGGTTATTTTTGTTTTCATAACAATATGTTTAATAACATTATAAAAACTAAACATTATTTATGTTTACATCGACAGTATTTAAACGTACCAGAAAATTATAAAATTAAAATAAGTATATCTTTAAGCCATTTAAAAACCAAATTAAACTCATTACTGTATTCGTTGGTAACTTGTTTTCCTTAAATTTTAACTTTTTTGTTATGATATTGAAACTCTGAGCATATCTTTACATAGCTTCTTGAGATATTTGTAAAGCAGTGGTGATGTATCTCAAACCCAAAGGCATACTCGCCTTTGGGTTTGAGATATTTTGGAATAGAAAAACAAAAGAAGTATCATATAATTCTAAAATACGTCAAAGAAACCTTCAAAGAAAACTGTGTTTGCAAAAAAACGCACAAAATGTATCAGTTACGCCTACACAATTTTGCATCGCCGATGTTCATCTCAGGAATAAAGATTTAATATAAAACACTTTTTAACCTTTTGTACCTACGATCTTTAGTTTCTCTTTTGTAATGCTACAGATTTTTAATAAACTTTTTGTTTTACTACTGAATTAGTGTCTTCCTATATAAATGTTTCCTGACAATGTATTGTAATACCTATGGTGTTATTGTGATCGGTGTGACGACGCTTATAGAGTAATTTGTGTATTTAGCTATAAGTAGTAGAACAGTTTAATTAAAATATCGGTGTAATTACTTATAAGTGGATGTAAATTTCTGCCCTATATTAAAGCATATTTACACGAACCTTTTGCAGTTTTGTTGTGTTATACATATATATATATATATATATATATATATATATATATATATATATATATATATATATATATATATATATATATATATAATATATATAATAAGTAAATATATAATAGAACAGTTTGTTATTAGAACAGTCAGATGATTTTATTATTTAATATAACCTACGTATCCTTAGTTGTTTATAAGGTGAAACATATCATTTGTGTCAAATGTGCTGAAAATTAACAAAAAAAATTACGGCTAAAAAAAGATGTGGACTGGTTTGTTCCAAAGTTGATTTTGTAGTGAAATAGGATAGACTATAAAACTTACTTATCTATTATGTATCAATATCTATAACTGGACTGGTGGATACTGAATATATGATGTTTTGTGAGTTTTAATACATAAAAAAAAGTTTCATTTAATCGATATATTATGAAATAATGTATTTTCTCAAATCATTTGTAATAACAAAATTATACATAGGTCCTCACTGCATCGTAAAGATAGTGTAAATATGCTATAAGTTATTTACATATTTAGGATACAATATAATGGAATAGCTGTACACTACAGTCTTTTTCTATGTGGTTTACGATGATTTTATATACGACTTATATTCTACAAGGGAATCCACTGATTTACTGTCAAATGGCATTTCGTGCCCCTCAACTTAACGACTTTTAGTCACGACTTTGTGAAGTTGTTGATACATATCGATTTTCTATATTGCCATTTTTTACTCTAATACAATACAATAATTTATGTGCGCAAGGATGACACGAATTGATTTTATAATGATTCATACTTATTAAAAATATTTCGCGTACTAAAATGTGATATTGTCCTCATATATTTTTTTTTATTAAAATAAATATTGGAGCGTACTTTTATAACGAAAATATTATTAGGTCTGTAAGAACTAAACAAAAATAAACAAAATGCTTTGTAGTTTCACAGTGACTTGTTACTTACAATTTTGATTGATTTTTATGAATTACATTGAGTCTCGATACGTTTTAATTACTTACCCTATGATTTGTAAGTAAATTTATAATACCTATTTTATTTTAATGTGTACGTTGCATGAATTTCTGTGGTGTGTGAAAATGCTTAAGTCATATTTGGAGTCAATGGCCTTCTCTTCTTACAGAATTTAACCGCTCAAATGCTCAAAAATCACTCTTTAGTTATACCTTGCTTTACATAGTTGACCTGTTTTGGAAGTTTGGTTGCTTAGTAACAAAACCACAGTAAATTACATCGCCATTTTTAATCTGATAAAGTTATGTGGTTGGGCTGTTGATTCATAGAAGTTTAATATTCATATGATTGGCAATCGGGTATGTGAAGTGTTTGTAATAATCTTCAGAATTACTAACAAGCTATGCGATTAGCAGTGTATCTATGTGTAAAAATTTCTTTATTTTATAATGGTCTATACATATTATGGTTACGCTTTCTGCTATTCTCGATGTTATAAACGACCATATAAATAATGACCAAGGAGCTATAAACATAATATTGCTTACCTTCAAATAGAAAGATCGTAAGTTACTAAATTAATATATATATATATATATATATATATATATATATATATATATATATATATATATATATATATATATATATATATATATATATATATATATATATATATTTAATTATTTTGTCACACCATTGGAGTATTTTCCCAAAACTATAATGAAATATAATATTTTATGAACTATATATTGTAAGTAAAATAAATAATTATGTATTTTAATCGAATGTGTCTTATAATCAGGCGATCCTTCATGTGGGAATTTCTGAAGATGAGGGAAACATGAATGATTATGTAGCTTTTTATTCAATGTAGTACGAATAAGACGTAGAAGTGAAGTGAGATGAATTCGTGTATCATCATATCATGACCTTTAAAGTTGACTGTAAAAGTCCATAATAAAAGTTTTAGTAAAAAGAAAGAGGGTCACCATTTTATCAAGATATAACGTCACAAACTGACTAGTAAATTGCAAGATATATACTTACTACTATATACTCGACACTGGCATAGTAGGTATACTTAATTGCTATAAATGAAGAACAGTTGAATGATAGTCATTATATATAAAACCGTTAATCAACTTATAATATTAAGTAATTTCGTATTTGTTATTAAACTTTGTATTTCAAAATCTGTAAGATATGTCTTTTTATTATTTTACGTTATGATATCATCTTTGCAAAATCGTTCTAACCCAAATGATCGATTCAAAACAAAGTAGACGATCGAGTTTATCTACTATCAACTCTCGAAACTAGAATTTTTTTTATAAAAATCAAATTGTACAGAAGAACTTGATCCATCATCTTGATGGTCATGAATCATTATCGTTGCTAAATTTACAAGGCAACTTGAAAATCAAAGATTGTTCTATTCAATATACCGTATATATATTAATTTTAGTGTATAATACTTGATGGACAAATTCTAATATTAATGAATAAATGTATGTCTTCAAACTGAAACTACATATATATCTTAAAAAATGTTTATGTCCAAATAGATGAAAAATGTATTATTCGATATATTATATTGTAATAACGAGAGAATTCGTGAATTTGTGAAAATTTAAGGTAGGTTATTCAATGTTAAATGTGATATCCCTCTTTTACCTAACCTTTACTCCCGATGTGATCTGACTATCGACTTCTAAAATAAAGGATTTTATGAATAAATGTGTTTTTTTTTAATTAATTTGCTCTGTGGTTTCCATGATAGACTATTGCCATTTGGCGTCGTGACGTTACTCCTCGTTTCTAAGGGAGGGGCAGGGATGTCAAACGTACTAGTTTTTAGTGTTATGTACTTGGTCGTTGTATGCAAAAATACCAAAACTGGCCGTTGACCTACAAAAATACGCCAACAATATAGAATAGATGATAAATTTTAGAGATGCATATAAAAAACATTCCAATCAGATTTTCTTTATAATATAAAATTATATTATAGCAAGCGTCAGACTGCTTGAATCTCAATGAATAGTTTCGAGTCTGAAAATGGTTTTTTATCTAAATCCATCTTAATCATCATTCATTCATCTGGCATCTAAATCCGCTTACTTTTACGACTTCTTTTCTATTGTTTCGTTAACGAACGAACCCTCGTTTCCGATAAAAATCTTCGTAATAAAGTATTATAAATTATATATTTTTTCAATATAATTTTACATTTTATATCCGAAATGCAATATAATATCAAAAATTAAAAAAAGAAAATATTTCTTTTTTTAATGTGATATTTCTCCCGTGCGTCCAATAATTACTGCCCTCTGTTAACGGTATACGAAACTGAAATATATTTTTTTCACTCGTATGCGACACAGTTTGTATATCAGTATTGGCAGCGCCGCAGTGGAGTACAGTCGTATTAATTATCCGTTATCAATAACAGCTTTCAGCCAGCTCAGTACAAGGATTTCTGAGTGGCTAACATCCCTGGGGAGGGGGAGGCCAATGCTTAGCAGTGGATTATTACGATTTCAATTCATGATTATTATTACTTAATATCGAAATTGTAGATTTCTTATAGTTCTCTTATTCATTATCCAAACCATTTTAGTTGTTCCAAAAATTAGCCAGAACAAACGGACGGATAACAATTTTGAAAAAAGCATATTACTGTGATTATTCATTTTATGCAAATAAATGTATGAGCTAAGAGACGGCAGATACTTTGGCATCACAGACAGACGCGTCAATCAAATTTGTGTTGATTTTGAATTCCTTATGATGACAAAATATCATTCGATTGGGGATTCGGGTTACGTTCTGTCTAAGGTACACGAGAGAACTGTTTGAATCTTAATAGCATGCTATTAGCGATGTAATAAGATTCAAATCTTGCTATTATAATGCTTTAATTTTATAAGTACAGCAACGGAACATAAACACGCTTTTGCTTTATATTAAAGCATTAATAGACAGAGATGAGACATGTTAAAATAATACTATTCGAAATGCAAAATACCCATTTAATTGTCATAATATTGGTCAGAAGTAGTTTATTGTCTATGAGTGATTAAGAAGAAGATATTTTTTGTTTCATGGTCCATGTACGTCCCGCAACTGGGCACTGTTTCCCACTTCTGGAGGAATGTGGACACTGTTTCCCACTTCTGAACCACGCTTATTCAAGGCGGATTGACAGACACCCAGAAATTAATTCCGATGCAGAAATTGTCGTCTTAATTTATCAATATGATTATGTTTATTTAAGAGTGATTATTCAATGTTTGTTAATTGCATTAGTATTAGCTAAAACTATACTGTGTGTTGATTGTGATTTGAACTTATGTGTGGATTATATCCATAGGTCGCTGGTACATCCGGCTCGAAGGACCATATGTGTATGTTTTGGAAATAAGGTTGAAGTCACTATGCTGAGTCGTGCATTGTATAATAAACGTGTAGAGAATACACTAAACTGATATTTCCGACTGACTACATTTTAACCGTTGAGTATAGCATGGATTAGGTTTGTGTGAGTGGGTGTGAACACTGTGTTTAAAAATCATTTCTAATTAAGTTAAGAACTATTATGGTTTTTATTCAATATTAAGAGAAGGGTGTAGATTAAAGGTGGTGAGTTGTATGACGTGATTTCCTGATATTGTTACGAACTATGCTGGGCTGGGGAATACAAAGACATTATTTCGGATTTATCAAAGTATTGGCAATTCCAAGAAAATACAGTTTTAGGATGTTGTATTATTTAATATGCATTACAAAATAAAATCATTATTTTCTTATTTTTTATGTTTACGATAACTAGGTGAACGATCTCTATCTCTTTTTTTCTTTTTGCCCTTCCTTTTCTTGTCAATATCTCGCTTTTCTTTGGCTGTTTTACTACGATTTTTTTTCTTTTTACTTCTACGATTAGATACATCTGAATCACTACTGCTATTTTTCTTTATATCTTTTTTCTTTTCAAGTTTTACTATATCTGGTGAACTAAATGACTCATTACTACTACTATATTCATTTTTGTTTTCTCTTTTATATCGACTAGAATTTTCATCACTGCTGTTTGAATAATTTCTATGTCTGTGTGGTCTATCTTTACTTTTACCATTAGAGAATTTATCTTTCACTAACATCAGTTGTAGAGATTCTTTTTCTCGTTTTTCCTTCCTGTCTTTGTCATCATTTGATCTATGACTTGATGGTCCTTCTCTTTCTTTTGTTGAAATGTGTTGATGTGAAGCCTTTTGCATTTTTTCCTTTCTTTTGTATTCCTCATATGTGTCTGCATCTGAAATTGCAAAAAATCTTTACTGTAACAAACATTTTTAATGGGATTGAAAAATGTCAATTTATTTTCATTCACAGAATTTTTGACAAAAGTATTCACTTTAGTATCGAGAAACAAAAAAATAGTTATTACAATTTTTTCAACAGTCAGTTCATAGGTGATGAAAATACCTGACTAAGCTTTATAAACGGAATGTAAAAGGGCGCAACCATAACATAGCTTTGCCGAATGCCAACATCACCTGCACTCAGTGCATTTCTCTGATTAACAAATTAAACACTGACGACCGAACGATACCACGGTCATATACACAGGTCTTGCATCAACAGTTGTGTGGATACATCGGCTTAATGGTTACGCTATTCTTTTTAATCTATGGCCGCCAGAGGCATGACAATAGATGGGTGTGCTGTGCAACGAGGATAGAATAGCCTCTTTTGTGCCTTTTAATATAATCAACTATAATAAAACAAATAAAGTGATGAAATAATCGAACAAACCGCTTACAGTCGTTTGTCACTCAACTGGCGTGCGGTGCACTCATCGATATCAACGACGTACAGCGGCGTTTACGTGGAAGAAAAGTTATGACACAACCGTACTAATCTCTCACCAAGTTTCATTGCAAGACCTGTGTATAAGATCGTAAGTATAACTATAATTATCTATGGCTAGAATTAAATGGCATAGATAAGTAATAGACAGTGTTGCCGGTGCAAAATGTCTGAATCCACGTGTCCCGTGTGGCAAATCTAAAATGGTGCACCTACCCATTTTAATAAAATCAATAAAATAACGAATAAATTCATGGGCCAGCTTGGCCAGGGAATATTAAACCCTCACAGAATATTAGTGTCAAGAGGTAGCATTTTATAGTTACCGCGTTTCGTACGGTAAGTGCATCCGGAGACCCAATTCCGTCCTTTGTATATTCCCTTCTCCTTATTACACTCAGAAGAATGTGAGATATGAATAATCGTTTCCCATTATTCATATCAATATGCAACGCATCTGTAGTGCCTCTTAGTATTGCAGATCAGTGTTCTCTTTAAGCTAAGAAGAAAACATGAAAAATATTCCCGCGCATAATTTTTTTGATGTGCAGAAAATAAAATTGCATTCGAAAAGTTCATATAAAAAATAAAATTAAACAAAATTGAATACAAATGTAATTTTTAATTTAAATACACCGCCAACTATAGTATTTGTGTAAATGGCAGCATTTATCGTTGATCAGAAAACCATCATGATGACTGACTGATGACATTTTGCAAATTCATATATGAATGACGAAAACAATGTAAATTTAAGTAAAGTGTATGCAGCATGGTTAAAACCAAAAAGCAGGACAAAGAAGTTTTAAAATACATGCCATTAAAAAAGAATTTAATCCTCAATTCTGATATTGTTCAATTTGTGAAGTGAAAATCTGTCTTCACAAATTAATGATTTGATTTGATTTTGAGGTAGTTTTTTCATTGTTTTCCCTTGTAAAATATGTAGTACAAGTAGTCTGCTGTAAGATCGAGTTAATGTGTATAAGAAGGTACAAAATTTGAAAGAATTTTTTTATTATACGCGCTTTTTAAATTGCAATTTTTTTTATTTTGGAAAAACTGCACACACTTAAAAAAGTATGCACACAGATCACAAAAAATTAGAGGGAACACTGCTACAGATGTCGGTGATGAGTTGTAGTGGTTGCTCATCATCAGGTCACCTTCTTGCTTATGTGTATATCTGGTGGATAAAATATGTACATCAATATAACACTTACTTATTACTTTTGAGTGTTGGTCGAATTCAGATTTGGTAACTGGATGCATCATAAATTCACTTAAGCTCACTGTTTCTTTTTTAAGTGGCAAATTTACCATTACACGGCCATTGTCTTCGTCTAAACTTACAACCTATAAAAAACAATTCATTATACTTTTGATAAGTATTTTTATTGGTATGTGCAAATATGCACATGCATGTGACGTTCTAAAAATAAAAAAGTAATATATATATATACAGTGCAAACTCTATATAACAACCCTCAAGAGACTGTGCATATTTTGACGTTATAGAGAGTTGTTAAATGGAGAGAAGAAAAATCTGTATTAGATAAAGAAAAAGTTTATTTCAGACTAGTGTTAGTAATTACATAAAAAACAATTCTTATTTGATAGCTATTGAGTATAGTCTGTTATTTTTGTTTGACGTCTTTTGCTGCACCAGTAATTTTGTTGTATTTTTTTAATTATTTTATTCATATCTTGCGATATTGAGGCATCTTGGTGATTTTGGCATTTTATATATATATATATATATATATATATATATATATATATATATATATATATATATGTTCGCGTATCAGTGTAAAAAAAAAACAATATCCCAAAAATATTATAAAGAGAAAGATTAGAAATATTTTCCCATACAATTACAAACGTGTGTACAGTCTGTTGCTCATGTCCGCACCATGCTGCTGACATTTTTTTTATTACGCCTCACGTTAGTTCATCATTAAGACACCTTTATTTTTATTGATGAATTTTTAGCTTTACATAAAATATTTAATTTTTTAAATAAAACGTTATGGAATAAACATTCCTTTTAATTTGCACTTAAACTGTATATGATAAAAAGGAAAACCTGTATTTACCCTAAAATATCAAGGCACTATTTTAATTACCTTATTAAAAATGACATCATATTATTGTAAATACATATATGAAGTAAATATTAATTTATAAAGGGATATAGTGTCACAGTACTAAAACCACATTTACCTTACCAAAACATCCACTGTACTTTCCTGTGGTAATTTTTACAAAAGCATTTTTTACAATTGTCAACTCTTCATCTTTGTCTTTCGCAGAATTTTTCTTTTGACTTTCTACAATAACTTTGTCGGCACCTAAGCCGAGACCCTTGGGACGTAATTGTGGCTCCTTGTACTTAGACCTGAATACAACAAAATGTGCAAAAACAATCATTTTTATGATTATTTATTTAAATACTTTATCATGTTGTTGTATATAACTATCTATTAGTTCTAGTTTATGAAAAAAAGTTGTCAGATTATTATTTTTCAAACCTAATATACGGGAAATACGATAAGGATTATAAGAGATATAAAAGTAAAGAATGAGAAAAACATTCTATTTATAACAATCAGATTCAATAACTGACATCATTATGCACCTTATGGCCAGGTTCTGAGTGAGGGTTTCTGAACTGCAAAGCCATGTTTTACTACATTTAAACTATGATCAAATACATCAACCATCTTTGTTTCTTTACTTTATATGACCCTTGTTCTAATAAATTACACAGATTTATTTTTGAAATAATTTGTCAGTGAAAACCAGATATTAATATAATAAATCACAATTATTTATCGATTAACATCAGCTATTGTTTTTAAATATTATATATTAGTAATAATATTTAATATATAATTATTCTGGAATAAAACTTTTTAATATTTTTTAAAAAAAATTTACTGTAATTATTTATTTAATAATATAAAGAATATATTATATATATTCTTAAATAATAATTTTATATTTTTATTATATGACAATATTTTAGAAATTATAATTTTATCTTTAATATTTTTAAAAATGATTATGATAATAATCATGATATATAATATTTGGCAAATAAAACATGTTTTTTTAAAACATTGTAAAATATTTAAAATAATATATGTTAATTGTTTTAAAAGTATTCAGAATTTTAACATGAACTATAGAAAAATGAGATAAGCAAACACCAATGAAAATTTTTAAGCAAACCATATATAAAAAATACTTTGGAAAAATATTTTTTATAATTATAAATTTTAAAATATAAAATAAGAATTTAAATTTGTTTTTATAAATAGCTGCATTTAGCGGCACGAACTACTTATCTATTCCATAGTATATGAATCATCTGCTATATCTTCAGAATTGCAATGACATTTAAACACTGTTTATTTCACACAACTATATCAAATGTTTAGGCTATTGAAAAGGTAACTTAAAACTTCAGAAACCCGCAATTAGTGTTTTAATTTTACATTTTTCTGAGTAATACAATATTTTTTTCTGATGCTTATGCAGATTCCATGATAGATATACTCACTGTTCTTTGTCCATTCCTGGGGTCCATCCCATACCACGAAGCATTGCCAATCCAAAATCTTGTACTGGGATTGCTTCATAATCTTCTAAGGTTGACTGAAATTCAGAAAAAAATCATTATCATTAATTAAGTCTTATATTTTTATATTGGCCATTCATTATCATGGGATTCATTTTTACATTGTGATAAATAATTTTAATGGCCACATTATTATATTGTTAAAATGACATTAGGATTCTTGTGTGGGGCCACAAGAAAAAATTGTATTATTATTTTATGAATAAATATATCCTCAATATTTAATTTAATATATATATATATACATATATATATATATATATATATATATATATATATACATACATATATATATATATATATATATATATATATATATATATATATATATATATGTTTATATATATATATATATTGAAAAATTACCTTGGCCTTACATACATACACACATACATATCGTCACGCCTATCTCTCGTAGGGCAGAGACTATAGATCTCCTAAGATTCTGGATCCCTTTATTATTCCCTATATATATTAAAATTGCTCATAGTGAATCCCACAAGCTGCAAGGGAGGATGGGGGCAGTTTCAGGAGAGCCCCGATGAGGTAAGGCACTATAGTACTCGGGAGCCCGATCAAAGGATGGTCGGTACACTTGCGACTAAGCTCGCCCTTAGCCACGCATCCATTGGCATGCAGACTGTGGGTTGGCAGAGAGGAAGGGAAAAGGATAGAGAAGAAAAAAGGAAAGAGCAGGGAAAAGGAAAAATGGATTTAAACAGGATGATAGGGATACGATACTACCGCAACAGAAAACAAGGAGTGATACAGTAGTAGTTTGGAGGCCGGGGTCATATACCTTAATGGACAAGCGGCATGGCAAAGATACTCGCTGACTACTTAATAATAAAATTATCTATCAATATTTCCAATCAATCCAAAAATTTCACCCTATACTATTCATCTACATTTGATTGTTTTCTTAATTAAATTCTTACCTCTTTGTGCCCATCAATTTCTTGCTTTGGAGGGATATTGATCTTTACAGCTGAGGCTTCTATTTGCTTTTCCTGCCTTGATTCTTCTAATAGTTCTCTGACTGCCATTTGATCTAATGTTTCATTCTCATAAGCTTGTACACCATTTGGATTAGATTGTTTTTCATTATTGTCAGGTTTGTTCAAATCACCTTCTACTTGTTCAGCTATTTCTTTAAGTCTTTCAGCAGTTATAAGGCTATTTGGTTTCATTGGTATTACAAGTGGTGTTGCATCTTGAATGACATCACCACTGTAACATTAAGATATACCTATATTAGAAAATGCTGTAGACTCTACAGATACAATACAGATCTCTACAGTGTAGAGATTTAATGATAAGGCTTTTACCTATGGAGTCAATGGTCATGCATTCACTCCCCACATCAGGATAAATATCAATATTGCATACAGATATTTATTCTAGGTCTGTGAAAAAACTTAGAAAAATTGAACTTATAACAAGTTTTTTAAAGTCAATTCATCATTATCAATACAGCCATAACAGTCTACTGGTTGATATTAACCTCCCTCATAAATGAGGGATATTGCAGTCATCCACTCTCTTGGTAAGTGGATTGGAGATAGTTCATTACTCAGAAAAAAGTTGCTCTCCGATTTCCGTCTTCCAATGTCCACGGGAAGAAATGAGATGGTCCAACTCTATGTTGGAAACAATATAAAACATAACTAAAAATGTTATGATAAATTAAGGGAAACAAAACCACTGAGCAAATACCTTGACAGTTTAAAATCGTTAATCAATGTTATTTTTAAAGTACACAAGCTGTATATTATGTGTGTACAATATTAGAAGTCTAAGTCTAATAATACTGCATCTTGGCAAATAGGAGGAGAGGGAGGCCTATGTCCAGCAATGGACTGCCAAAGGCTGTTGATGGTGTTGATGATGAATAGTAGAAGGATATTTGACATGGGGAATCTTATGCCAATAATTCTTTCACAAAAATGTTTACCAAATATTTTTTCCTCAAAACATAATTAAATGATAGTTACTTCTACATGCTTTCTCAAAGAGTACTACTAAACCTACCCATAAGTTATGGTTATTAATTGACCTCTGTAGTCTAATTTGGGAATGGTCTATTATATATGTATCAGTGGATTGTTATAGGTTGTTTAATGATCAAGATTAGTATTGTTTAAAGATATTTTCTAGTATTAGGGAGAACATCATTGTCTATGGAAATAAATCTATTTATACAATCAAGTTTATCTACTTATACATCACGGGCTGGCTGGGCTTAATATGTTTTATTTATAAAATCATTAAATGCTTTTCTTCTGATAAAGATTTATATTGGGTCGATTTTAATAAATTTTTTTTATGGGATAGGAAGGCAAACGAGCAGGCATTTCACCTGATGGAAAGCAATCAACACCTCCTATAGACATACGCAACGCCATAGGCAGTGCGGAAGCATTGCCGACCGTTAAGGTAAGTGACATTATGGGAGTGGGAGAGGGAGGAAGAGGGTGTTGGGCCTCCGGAACTCAGGCCGCTCACCGTACGAAGCGCGGCAGCTAAGCTACCACTCAGACACCGGTTTTCTGCGGAAGTGTGGTACTTCCCCGGGCGAGCCGGCCCATTCATGCTACAGACAAATATGCCATTTTCGACAAAGTATTCGCCTGCAGCGAGGCTCTATCAATAAAATTGTAAAAACATGGATATAAAACTTAATTTACGAACCCTACTACTTTTATTGCTTTCTCTTCTAGGCATTCGATGTACTCTCGTTTCTCAGCATTAACTGCTTTTTCTTGTTTCTTTGTTTTCATAAACCCAAAGGATATTTTCTTGGTTTCCATATTTTATTTTTTTCACAAATTTGAAATGTCCAAGTTGTTCGTTTTATACAGATATATATATTATTTTTATAAAATGCAATTAATACATAAATTTTATGTGAAAACAAGCATATAACACTTTAAAATAAATAATTGTAAAATTTATTTATAAGATGTAATATAACAAAACAAGACCTAAAAGATAAATATTAAACACGAATTCAATGATTCAAGCAAGAAATGAAAGACAATGAGAAACAGTAAGTATAAACAAAAATATAGACAGATTTTTTTTTAATGGTTTTATGGCTTTGGGTTCAAGTTCTTTTGAGCGCATATAGACATGTAAGGGAGGAGTACCTTACTTGAAGCAATACGACCAAATCTTGATGCAGAACAGTGAATGAATATCATGATTCTAACTTAATGGACAATAAGTCTGCAGTTCACTAAATGTGTTCTGTAGTATGCGAGTAGCCAGGGGTGAAACTGCCATACAAAAGACAAACTAAAAAATTTATATGGGAGCTAACGGCACCTGACGGATAGAGGCACAATTTGTTTTTTATTTCGTCACTAGATGGCAATATTCGTGATTAAATAAAATGAAATCTAATTAAATTAACTTATATATATTATATAGAATTTATAATAATTATTTTAATATTTTTCACGACATTATTTATTTTAGATAAAGTTAAGTTTTATTTATTAATTTTTTTTAACGACAACATCTACTCTCCATTTGAATATATCGTCTTCAAGTCGTCATGTATGGGTATAATAATGAAATAGAATATAATTAAAACAATTATTAAAGCTTAAAAGTTACAAAAAGAACGAATAATTACAGTCTTAAAAATTTTGCTCATGTGCTCTAGTTGTTAGTGTTTTGTGTATTTGGAAAAATTTTACGACTTGGCTTTGTTTATACGGATTCTAATATATTTATGACCACGTGCCTTTAAAATTAGATACCTGATTATGATACATTGTAAATATGATTATAGTGTAATAGCTTGCTGCCACCTTAAAGGGTTACTAATTGAGTTACTAGCAATAAAATTAATTGTAAGCATTTGGTGTAAGGGTGTAAATAGAATTTTAAATAGTAAACATAAGAATCTGATCAAAATGACTTTATTAGAAGCTTGTTTATTATTATTAAAAACATGAAATTTGTATCCGAACAAATAAACAATAAAATTTATTATGCCGTGTTTCATTTAATCAGAAATTTCTGTGGTCCGTCATATAAATGAAAAAGTACTACATTGATTGAAAAGTACTACATTGATCGGAAGCGAGTTCGGGGCTTACTCTTGCCGCCGTTCCGCCGCTTCTTGTGGTGACATCACTGTACCGCAGAAAGTCACAACCGCCCACCAGGCCTCCTCGCCGCCAATCATGGTTTTGATGAGGGCTGGCAATGCCAGGTCCTGCCCAATTATCGCGGACAAGGCAACGCGTGGTTCCGCTCATGCTGGGCAATCCTCGAGTTGTGCTGTGCCGTATCCGCGATATCTATGTCACAGTGATGACACGTTGACGTTAATATTTTATTAATATTATAAAAATATTCATAGTGACCAGATATAAAATAGCAAGATTCATTTATTTATTTCGATTAGTATAGTATTTTCTAGATACTGAATACCTCCTTTAGACTTTTTGACCTGCCCTTTTTTGCATTTTTCTGTTACTAATTACGTCTTCTGGTGCCCAGAGTACCATATAATTTAAAAAGTTTTGAACTAGAGGTACGCATCTATAATAGTATAGTATATAGTCTATGCGAGTAGCTACAGACAAATTTATAAACAGTGCTGCGACTTTTCCCGCCAGCTTACATCAGTGATGTTGTGTTTTTATTTTATTTTCATAATCTTATATTATTATTAGTTATATTGTTTAATTATGGTAGCGTATTATAAAATGTAGTTCGATTCAGGTGTATGAAGTGATATGATATAAATGCGTGTATCGTGACTTTTTGACTGAAAAAGTCCATATAAGATTTTGGTTGAATAGCCACCATTTTATTAAGACGTAACGTGATAAGTTGACTAGTTATATTTCAAGAGATTTGATGTTATCGCATTTTACTCGACACTGGCATAATAGTTATAACTAACTGCCATCAAAGAAAAGAAAAGAAAGCAGTGCTGCCTTTTTTTATTCCGTTTAGTCTAACTAGGTTTCAATATACCTGGGTTAAATTTTAATATATAATATAGTAATATAATAGTTTTGTTTTTATAATATAGTCATATAATAGTTTTTTTCCACAGATCCCATTTGCTTACGCTACTGCTGGACACAAGCCTGCCCATTTCTGGAGGAACTGACATCCACCATGTTTGTGCTGTGTAAATTGGCGAGGTTACCTCTCGTGACTCGGAATATCCTTTATGTGTAGATCCTGGCAGCAATTTTCCTTTACGCTTACGTGGTGTTTGACATCGAACATTTTTAAATGGACTTCCAAACGTCGAGTCACACGTGCCCTTCCATCGATCCAATCCAGTAAATAAAGTCATATATCACCTAGACGGCTGCCAATTTATCAACTATTTTGATATAATCTCAAAATTATATCAAAAAAGTTAATAAATGAGAGAGTAATCTCAAGATTGCTCTCACATATTATGTAAGAGTAATCTCAAGACTACTAGTTGATTTATTTAATTTATAAAATTAAATCATATCAGGCATAATAAGCAGCAACAACTCAGTTGGCAGGACTTTTTTACTACTTTTTTCGATTCATTGACATTTTAAAAATCAATTTTTACACTTAATTATTACTTTTCTTTCAGAACATACGTCAAGGTCAGAAAAAGCTTCTAAAATATAAATATTAAGCCTTCTTCCATTTTTGAATCATTGACGTTAAAAATAGAAAAAGTCATAGATTTGAATAGAACTTTGATTTTGACTTCAAATGACTTTTGAACCATTCAAATTAGCGAAAAATCATAACAGACCTTTTTTGTAAAGCGTTAAATTTGCTACTAGAATTGTCATTTGTCGAAGTGATCGGTTCATTAGTCCATGACGTAAAAAATTCCAAACTAATAAGAAAACTTTTCCCATGTTATTGAATATTAGATTATGGGGGGCGGTTTATTATTAAAATTAAGAGCTTGCCATGAATTTTTTTTTATTAATTTAGAACCGATTTAGGACTATCGTGAAAGAACAAATCCCAAATAAGGAATATATATATATATATATATATATATATATATATATATATATATATATATATATATATATATATATATATATATATATATATATATATATATATATATATATATATATATATATATATATATATATATATAGATATATATATATATATATAGATATATAGATATATATATATATATATATATATATATATATATATATATATATATATATATATATATATATATATATATATATATATATATATATATATATTAGATTCACATATAAATATTTACGTCGAGTACGTAAAACACGTTTTCCGAAGCTTTTCTTTTTAAGTTTTAACTCTTTGTAGAACTCCACCTCAGTCAAACTATCAAGTTTAACTAACTCGAACGCCTTTGTAGAGTAAAGGAATTGCTGTATATCACTGTAGTATTTTGTAGTGAAGAATTAAAAAGAACGATAAATACATCTTTCTTTATATATTGAATAATTAATTATTATTATGAGCTAAAACTGAATAATTATTATGAGCTAAAGTCGAAATTTAAACAATGATCGATGAGGATTTTGTAACTCATTAGTTCTTAACGGAACCCTCTTGTTGTGGTATATGCTCTATCTAGCTCTGTGTTCGTGTGTAAACCTTTTTTTATTCTACATTGTTGTACAATTGAGAGGCACGTCAGGTGTAGCAGATGTATATTGGTGGCGATTGCTTTCTATTAGGCAATTCGCTCTTTACTTTGCTTCCAATGTATCCCATAAATAAAAAATAGGAAAATATATACAAATATAATTTATTTAAAGCTAATTTTGTTGTTCGGGTTAGTAAACCACATCGCATCGTGCTTCACAAATAATATTGTTTCACGACAATTTGAAGTAAATATACTAAGTTAAAATCTTCCATGGCAACTTACGAAGTCCCAAGGCAAGGATGTAACAACTACGTAAAGTCGCTTCCCAAAGGCCCTTAATTATTGAAGTTTCACACTGAAGTACACTTGTTTAACAATTTTTGAAACGCTCTCTACAAGTTTTGTGCTTGTGACAAGGTTTTTTATCGTGGTAAGTTTACTTTTACTAAATACATTATTGCCGGTAAAGTAAAGTACCTAAATACATTGGTGGCGACGTTACTGTTTTCGAATTCAATGGTCGTGGGTTCAATTATCACATCGAAATCAATATATGTAGGGCTTACAATGTATTATAATTCCGAATTTGGATGTCTCGCCAATCCGCTTTGAACAAGCGGATTTATAGCGTTAGAATCATAGCCGGCTCGACTGGGAGATACTACACTTTATATCTACTTACAGACTATCGGTGCTTACTCGTAGCATTTTAATGTTACTACCACGATTCGTAGAGGAGTGCTGGGATCCGAAGATCCAATTCTTTTCCCCTCCCCATTTACTTCCTTCCCTTCCATTATTCACATCCTTACTTTAACGTAGGCAATGTATTCCTTGCTAATGCGGATGTCCATGGACGGCGCTGGCTGCTTACCATCAGGTGACTCGCTTGCTGGTTTGTCTATCTATTTCATAAAAATATAATCGTTTTCATCTGATAAGCCTGTCAGTGGCTAGTCCGGTCTTTCCATTACTTATTAAGAATAATTATAAATATAACAGTCAATATTATATATTTACTGTAATATTTATTATAAATTGAAGTATTATAAGTTTTAATAATTTTAATAGTGACTTGATCAAGTACTCCATAAAAAAGAACAATAAGTGTATAATTTATACAGTATTATTGCTTTTGTTGTATCCACACTATTGATTATCACTATTGTCTGTGGTTTCGTTCTTACTGAAAAACAGCGCCAGGTGCTTTAGCAGAGCGCCTGAAGCTGGTTTTCAAATCGCGCTAAACCTAAATATCCAGTTTTAAATGCTTCTCAATATCTGTATGTGAAACATTTAACTTCTCTGCAATCTCCTGTGTAGTTACGTGACGATCTGCTTCGATGATGGTTTTGATTTCATTCTCATTAAGCTCAACTGGTCCGACCTGAACGTTGATCATCTTTAGGAGAACAATCTCCAAAACGGAATTTTTCAAACCAATTTCCGCATTACCTTTCTTTAAGGGCTTTATTACCATACACATCACGTATCTTTTTGGCGGCTTGCACTGTGTTCTTTTCTTTACGGAAATAATAAAGTAAAGTATGGTGGAAATGTTCGTTTTTGTACTCCATATGAATATTGAGCTAAAAATAAAACTTTAAGTAAATATCTAGGCAATGAACTTGTAAAGTAAGTTAAGGATGACAGCTAACATATATAAGAAGCAGAAGATCATAACATTTACGGAAATCATTAAAATGGGAGTGAAAGACGTCTATAACTGAAATCGGCAATTACTTAGTTGCCAACGTAATTATACAATTTATATAATATTATATATAGTTTGCGTGACAAATAAATGTTTTACTGTTTCCGTGTAAACAAAAGATGTCGAAAACGTAAACGTTTGCTGTCTAACCTTAAATTGGCGTTTTATGTCCTATTTAAACGTAATTAACAACCCGAGCGTTCTAACGACACTTTAATTTACAACTGTGTAATTATACCTCAGTCGCTCTCTTGACTTCACGACACTGGACCATTAATGTAATGTTTCATGTAATACGTACGACGTAATAATAAATTACTTTATACTTGGGCTGCTATAATCTCCGTTAAATTGGAGCTTCTCTAATTACCCCACATATGAGTAAAATTTAGTTAATTATTTTTTAGGTTTGTTCTTAAGAATTAATGTTCCCATGCTTAAGCCGTCAATATCTCTATAATATAAAGTACATTATCTAGGATATTGGTACTATAGCGTGCCAGCCGATCTATGGCGGCACACGGGATCTTTAGGGGGTTTTATTTTCGATGTAATTGAAATTCTTCCAGTGAAATTGATTTATTTTTCTATTCACTGTACATTTATATCTTATTATACTTTATTCACACTTTATTAATTTATATATTATATTCAATCTCAATTTCTTATGACGGACGTGTGATATGTCTATTGAAAGGCGTCAGTCGAACTAATCTTTTTTGTTTTTCTAAAACAATTTATTTCTTTTTTATTTAAAATTTAAAATTACGAAATTAAAAAGCAGTAATATAATATAAAAGGTTTAAATACATTCAAATAAAAAGTTTTATTACATTAGTAATACATTTATCAATGTATCAATACAGTACTTATGAATATGATAATCTTCAAACAAGTAAAAAAAAATGTTATCTCTAGGTCTGGGCACCTAAGTTTCGTCTTCTACCTCTTGACGCCATACAACGTCGGGCGGTTCGAATCGTTGATGATCAAGTACGGCTCGAATTTGTGGTATTGCAGAGGGATAACTTATTTCTCAGTATCTAATATCGTTTTTACCATGGGGAGTGCTCCGAAGAATTCTTTTTCTTTCTTTTTTATTTCGTTTATTTTGTTCGGAATAGTTCCTGTCGCTTAACTCACTATTCACTGTAATGAAAAGTTTCACTCCTACCATTTGGACGATTGGCGATCCAGTACAGTGTGTTTTCCAACCCACTTTCACTGTGTAGCTTCAATGGTACCTTCAATACTACTAGCAACCTTCAGTGGTATTTCTAAATCGATACGACATTGGCTTTAAAACCAAGTCTACACATATGTATATGGTAAGGCTTTAAACGCTTCTGCAATGCATAAGCATTGCAGAAGCGTTTGCAAGCGATATTTGCAATACTATAAAGTATTGCAAATATCTTTGACCGGCATTGATTGCTGCCTATCAGGCGATACGCTTGTTTTACCTTCATATCCTAAAATTAAAAAGGAAAGTTAACACGTCTCAATAAACTGAAGATTAGCTTGCGCTCTTCAAATGTGTAATAAAGTACGACATTTTTTTAATGATAGTGTAATGTATTTTTATACAGTACATATACATATATGACACTGCTGCGTGCTGGTTCTCTCTATTTCAATTTTCATTGGAGAAATGGGTATTAATTCATCATGCTTGTCCAAGACGAAACAGGACATCTAGACTTGGAACAAATATGTGTAAGATATATTTATCCCGATGTAACCTACGATAATTGGCTTCTTACCGCCTTCGTCTACTATCACCTACTACTGCTACTGAATCAATTAGTCAGTATCACGTATGTCGTATCGAAATTTAATAATTTTTCTATATACAAACATCATGGTTATTGATAGATAATTTATTATTGAACGAGGCATCATTTATGTGCAAGAATATTAACCATCTAATATATAGACGTTTGTGCAATTAAATTCTCATAGACAACAAGATCTATGTGGTGCTGTTTATGGGTATATAGGCTTGGAGCAATGGTGCAATACATGTAACCCGTTCGATATGCTGTAGAGAGGATAACAGCGATTTCGGTTGCACTGGGGATTAGATTTGATATGTAGTATCTAACACTGTCCATTTGACTTAGTTAGATAAACTCTAATTAAGTACTCAAACAATTTGTTAAATAATTCATAATTGAATTAAAATAAATAGTAATCAAGTATTAATAGATTAAAATGTCATCATTTTCATTATCAATATAAAATATTAATACCATAAATGTTTTTGACATTCTTACCTCAGAGCCTGAAAACGAAAGTTTTCGACCAGTGCGTCCCACCTGCATCTCCTAGGGAACCTAAACGTGGACACTGACAGTCCTTGTCTTTTATAAAGAACAGAAGGCTGCGAAGAGGGCGATAAAATGAAAAAATCCACGAGAGAACCAAAGCCATTGAAATATTTTCTTTATTACTTTATTAAAGTGACATAGTGAAGATAACATAGAGAAGTGGGTATTTGTTAATGAACCATTATTGGTTCTTCAACAACCTATTCTAATTGTACAATTCCGAAGTAGACGAGTGCTGGAGTGGAGAACGGGTCAGGGAAATTGAAGTGTGAAATGTCTTCCACCCAGATGGTACGGTGATTTGCGAAGGCAGCTGGCAGAAACTGGATGCGTAAAGCCAAAGATCGGTTATATTGACGTACAATAATAATAAAATATGTGTTAATAAACAATAAACGAACTATTATATTATTTTACTATATCTGAAATGGTGGAAAATATGTAGCAAAGAAGAATGACACCTTCATACCTATTTTCGCAAATAAATGTTTTGATTTCATTTGATAAAAACAATCAGCTTCCAAGAAAATTTTGTATATGCTACACACTTCCCTAAGCAACTCTGAGATAAAAAATGTAGATCATGCATTATAAACATATGATACAAAGACAGTTACGTATTTATTATTCAACGAGAGACAATTTATTATTTAACATGAATTGATCGGCAGTGGCGTTGTAGATTTGATGAAAAGAAGGTGTGAAACTGAAAACAATGAATCATAGACAATCAACGTCACCCCCTCAATGGTCCGCGGTATTAATATCAAACGTTGATAAGTCCGCGAAAATAAAAAGTTTTGGGACCACTGGGATACAAGAATATAATAAGAGATAGAAGAATGGACAAGAGGATCATTAAGAAAGAGTTCATAGTCGAGTTAAAATCTCGTTTCCAATATCGATATAGTAATTTTTTTTATGGTACAGGAAGGTAAACGAGTAAGTTTATCACCTTAAGGAAAACAATGAACGCTCTCATGGACAAACGCAACGCCATAGATACTGCAGAAGGGTTGCTGACCTGTCGTATTTGTTTGGAAATACTGCTGTAGCTATGTAGTAGTAACTGGTTCAATAGAGTAATGGTGTGTGGAAATGAGTTCCAGGAAAAATGCAACATACTTGATTGCCACTTATCCAGGTAGGGATGAAGTTTTTTTCTTGCGCCAAGTTGTTTAGTAGTGAAATTTGAACGTCATCCTGAATAATTTTTCGGAGCACTTATTAAAGTAAAAATTATAAAAGGTGTTGAGAGATGAGACAAAAATTTCTCCCTTTCAGATGTGGTCGTAAAGGCAAAATGTTGTGAAAAAATATTTTATTTTATAAAGTCAAATGGCAAAAACATAATTTTTAATTAAGACTGCATTAAAGAAATTTGCACCGCAAGAGTATAATAAAGGTGAAGTTATTCAAGTGATTTTTTTTTACAACGCTACAATTCCTGGTCACTGCTTTCTATAATTGCAGGCTTCTGAGAAATTTTATATTTAATACAGCATTATGAATAAAAAACTTCATCACAAAAATAACAATTCAAAATTAATGAATACACGAGGTACACTAATCAGTGTTCTCTGTGTATTAATTATTTTTCAATATACATGTATATGTACCAGTTCGGTTATCATCTCCTAGTCCTAGTAGACTAGTAGGAATCTTAGGAAGTCACGAATGGGCTGGCTCATCCGGAAAATACTATAAGCTTAAGAACTTACGATTTGGCATAGTTTAAGTTTATACGAAGAAGGAGGAATGCAGAATAATAAAAAAAAAATATGTGGACAGTCAGAACTTTTACTTAGCTAAGATCCGCGACAATCAAACAAAAACAGAAAAATAATAATGCGTGTTTTATACTGGAAGAAGTGGATTTACGAAAAAACGGCCGCATTCGGTAAGATTTAGTTTAAGTTTCCCGTAAATCCACTTCTTCCAGTAGAAAACACACATTATTATTTTTCTGCTTTTATTGCTTGTCGCGGATCTTAGCTAAGTTAAAGTTCTGACTGTTCATATAGTAATGGATTTCCGCAAAGAAACGCCTGACTTCATTAATCATCATAAAAACATAATGAATTACAGTCGAATTTCAAACACCAGATACCAATAGCATCTTTAATTTGTCTAAATAAATCTTAAAAATCTTAGATATCGTTAAAATTGTGTTCAGTTCATAAATACCTTTAAATTTTATTACTTACTAATTTTTGGTGTAAATTATTAAAATAAATATGTAAAAGTTTTGTTAAATGTGAAAAAATTTTTGCTATAGTTTTTATAAAAATCGTTTATTAATGTAAAAAGCTCATACACCGTGAAAATAACAGCTTTAAAACATAACGGCGGCAAACAAAACACCGAGTGCATAGAGTTTGTTGTACGCTAAATGTTGCAGGTGTAATTTTCTTAATGATCTGTACATATTTAATATTTTCGTTTTTACTGCGTGCACCTTTCGTACACAAATATGCATACATAACTCGTAACATAAACCTTAAATAGAAGAGATACTTTCATTTTAAAATCGCAATATTACTTGATAAAAATGAAATGCTTATATTAAATAAATGTTTTTGCGTTGGTATTGCGGTGTAGGGTTATAAAGACGTTATTATTAATAATATATTTATATTAGTGATTCTTCGTCATCTTTAAGCTGTTAATTTAAATATAAAACCAGTAAAATATATCTTTAAAGTTTAACAGTTATGTGTAGTCAACTATATATAATTACGACAAAAGTATACAAATTTATTAAAGGCGTCTAGCATTTGCCAACTGGGTGATTGAAACTGGTTTATGTAGCGCTTTTTAAAAGAGGCCTATTTTTTATAAAGACCAAGGGACTGCCGTAAGCTACTGTTGATGTTGATGATGACGAAATATATATTTTTTACTTAATTTCAAATGTATATCCTGAAATTGTAACGGGAAATTACAATTTCAGAATATATGTCTTTTGTCGGTGAAAATTTTATATAAAGTATGCATGGGAGGGTTAAAAGCATTGTTATTGATCGGCGCTCGTCATTATTTATTTTCATTTCATTTTACTATTTCTTTTAATAATAAACAGCACAATTGATACCAATGTTTATTAAATTACATAATGATTTTTGCATTTTGTATTTCATGTACTTTATTTGATTGAATAACATATTTACAGTATCATAAAACTTATTTTTGCAATAAATATAAACATTTCTTTTATGGTATAGGAAGGTAAACGAGAGCAGGCGTGATGGAAAGCAATTAACGCAGCCAATAAACATTCGCAGTGCCATAGGCAATGCAGAAACGTTGCCGGTCTTTAAGGAAAGTGTCATTATGGGGGAGGTTTGAGCCTCCGGAACTCAACCGTTCACCGGACAAAGCGTGGTAGCTGAGCTACCACTCAGACGCCGATTGTGTTCGGGAGTGTGGTACTTCCCCGAGCGAACCGGCCCATTCATGCAACAGACAAATAATGTACCGTTCTTGACAAACTATTCGTTTGTAGTGTGGCTCTATCACTACAATTTATTATTTATTACATTATTTAATGTCCATATTTTAAAACAGCAGAAAAGCAGCTTAGTCTGACAGATGTCCGTTTTACTTTAGTAAAACAATTTAACGTTGCTTTTGAAGTTAGTTTAATGACTAACTTTTATAAAAGTTTTAATATCACGTCATATAATAAAATCATATTCTGCAATATGTAAGGAAATTTGCAATACAATACTACATCTGACATAATAGTGAATAAAATGTATATTTTTTGGGGATTAAAATGCAAAGGAGCAAGCGTGTTGCCCGATAGAAGGCAATCCATGCCGGCCATAAATATATGCAACACTATAGACATTACAGAAGCATGTCTTTTGGTTCGAAAGATGTTTCGGTAATAACGTAAGGTGTGAAAGTTCTAATAATAACGCATCTAAGTGTGTGAAAGTTCTAATGTCGTATTTGTTCGAAAGACGTTTGGTAATAACGTAAGGAGTGAAGGTCAAATAATAACGCATCTAAGTGTGTGAAAGTTCCAATGTCGTATTGGTTCGAAAGATGTTTTGGTAATAACGTAAGGTGTGAAAGTTCTAATAATAACGCATCTAAGTGTGTGAAAGTTCCAATGTCGTATTGGTTCGAAAGATGTTTTGGTAATAACGTAAGGTGTGAAAGTTCTAATAATAACGCATCTAAGTGTGTGAAAGTTCCAATGTCGTATTGGTTCGAAAGATGTTTGGTAATAATGTAAGGTGTGAAAGTTCTAATAATAACGCATCTAAGTGTATGAAAGTTCCAATGTCGTATTGGTTCGAAAGATGTTTTGGTAATAACGCAAGGTGTGAAAGTTCTAATAATAACGCATCTAAGTGTGTGAAGGTTCCAATGTCGAATTGGTTCAAAAGATGTTTGGTAATAACCTAAGGTGTGGAAGTTCTAATAATAACGCATCTAAGTGTATGAAAGTTCCAATGTCGTATTGGTTCGAAAGATGTTTTGGTAATAACGCAAGGTGTGAAAGTTCTAATAATAACGCCTCTAAGTGTATGAAAGTTCCAATGTCGTATTGGTTCGAAAGATGTTTTGGTAATAACGTAAGGTGTGAAAGTTCTAATAATAACGCATCTAAGTGTGTGAAAGTTCCAATGTCGTATTGGTTCGAAAGACGTTTGGTAATAACGTAAGGTGTGAAGGTCTAATAATAACGCATCTAAGTGTGTGAAAGTTCCAATGTCGTATTGGTTCGAAAGATGTTTTGGTAATAACGTAAGGTGTGAAAGTTCTAATAATAACGCATCTAAGTGTGTGAAAGTTCCAATGTCGTATTGGTTCGAAAGATGTTTTGGTAATAACGTAAGGTGTGAAAGTTCTAATAATAACGCATCTAAGTGTGTGAAAGTTCCAATGTCGTATTGGTTCGAAAGATGTTTGGTAATAATGTAAGGTGTGAAAGTTCTAATAATAAGTGTGTGAAAGTTCCAATGTCGTAATGGTTCGAAAGATGTTTGGTAATAACGTAAGGTGTGAAAGTTCTAATAATAACGCATCTAAGTGTATGAAAGTTCCAATGTCGTATTGGTTCGAAAGATGTTTTGGTAATAACGCAAGGTGTGAAAGTTCTAATAATAACGCATCTAAGTGTGTGAAAGTTCCAATGTCGTATTGGTTCGAAAGATGTTTTGGTAATAACGCAAGGTGTTGCATCTAACTCACCGCTTTTAGTTACAAAAATAAAACCAACTACTACATATAATTTGAACAGCATTGAAAGTAATTTGATATCGAAGGTTTTTGTGGAAGAGAATTGCGGGAACCAAAACAAAGAAGGACAGATAATCTTATCTAAAGTGGTTGCGATAGTTTACATTTAATTGTATCTTTTAAAAAGATACAAAATCGCTATAAAAGAGCCCCTTTCGCTATCTAATTACACATCTTCCTCGTTAGCCCAGTTGAATCTGCCTTTTATTGTCCTTATCTCATGCGTACCTTATTAGCATCGTTTGCAGCCATTGTTTTAGCTACCTTTGAATTTATATTTTTATGCTAATCTGAACCTTTTGGTGGTGGAATATTTCATCTGGATAATGTTTGTTGGTACACCGCAAACATTCCCCCGATGACTTAATTAACTCTGCGGTGGAGTCGGCGCTTACGAAATCAATGGTCACGGAATTAATTAATTCATGGTCACAAGTTTACTTCTATTGAATTCCACTTTTGCACAACTTGCCGCAAATAAATTTTCATCCCTACCATTTGTATGATCCAGTATGGTGCTTTTTTCCCCGAAACATTTTTCCACGCACCACTACTTTGTGGAACCAGCTACCTTCAATGGTGTTTCTAAACCGATACGATATTGGAACTTTCAAGAAATACACATTTCTTAAAGGCAACACTTCTGCAATGCGTATGGTATTGAGGAAGTCTATGGGCGGCGTTGATTGCTTTTCATCAGGTGACACTATTTTTTGTTTGTCTTCCAAAAAATGTTGCCAAAGTAGGTTTGAAAAATTTGAATTATTGTTAAGTAATTTAATTAAATTTGAAAATTCAAAAAGCTCTTAAGCAACGGGATCTATATTAGGATTTAGCTAATACAACTAAATTTTGCTGTGTTTGTTATCAACCTCAGCAGTATGCGTTACTTCCAGCTGTGCAATGGATGAGGCTTGGTGTTCATGTGATAAGCGATAGAAATATAACCATTCCATTATATGATAGAAGCTAGGAACATATTATGACTTATCACTGACCATGGCCAACTAAAGCTATTATTGATATTAGATAGGCTCATGATGCTTTGGACTGTTAAAAGTTATTTTAATACTTTATTTGAAATGACATGATCAACGACGGCTTTGAGCTTACTATATCGAAAACATCTATAAAAATATTATGACAAAATAAAAGTGAAATTACTTTTTAAAGGCTTTCTAAATGTTGTCCCAAGGTGGGACAAGTAAAAAATTAATTCCGTTTTAGTATACCCTAACGGCCATTACCGAAAACAAGGTTGATTTTTATGGGCGGTTAAAAAGTCATAATTTGTTTCATTCCGTGTTTAAAACGAAATTAATAAACAATAAGCGGGTGTTTTAATGAATGTAATGGGGCCCTTGGATATCAGTCGAATCCCCAACAGTCAAACTATCTTACTGGCCATACTAGTCATACAAGTTCTTGTCTTATAGTCGACCTCATCATCATAAATAACCTAATATATGTGGAAAGTCAAAAGTTTTTACTTAGTTAAGATAAGAGCCGATTTTCGGTAAGTTTTTGGTTTAAGTTCCAAATAAATCCACTTAACCCAACGGAAAAACACACATTATTAATTTTCTGTTATTGTTTTGCTTGTCGCGGATCTTAGCTAAGTAAAACTTTTGACTGTCCATATACGATCTGGTATTGATTTACAGACTAGGTTTTGATGATTGACTGATGAGGATTTAACCATCCTAAGTAAAATAAAGTATTAATTATCATGAATCAGTGATGTGCAGAGGCATTACTGATGCATGGTATCTGATTGTACCATCGCCATTCCGACCGTCTGTTGACTATGAGAAATTCTTTTTAGCGCAGAAGTTTAAATTTAGCAGTTTTCTGCCATTGCCTGGATAAATGATGAATGATGTATAATAGCTTTTTCTTTTTCATTTGAAACAACATTGGTGGGTCTAATGCAATATTATCTCGACACAAAATTAATAGCATGTCATAAAAACCTATTAATACGCTTCCACTTTTAATAGGCGTTAGGTTTTGGCACTGAGATAGCCTTTACAACGATATCCTAACTTGATTTATGACAGGAAACTTTTTTATGTTGTCATAGCCTTTTTACATTCTGTCACGACCCAAATAAACAAAATTTAACTTAAAAAGTCTTCAATGGGCGTTGTGCCAAATATAGTTCAGAAAAAAATTATTTTGTACATGACTGCACTATACTTATGAATATATTTTTTATTTTATATGTAAGCAAATGGCATGCAGGTAATTGATACAAGGACACTATAGATGTGTCGCTTACCTTAGGACGAGACGTCAATAATTTAATAGGAATTTCTACACCCACCATACGAGACGCACGATAACATATAAAGATATTTTGAGGATGTAGTAGTAATATACTGCCGCAGTATGCCATACGCTAGAAAGAACGCACGACCTTTGTTCGTAAATTTGATTCTTACGAATTGAGGTATGTTGGATTGTTACCAAATGAGGAGTGCAATTGTGTGGCTGGTTATATGTAAAAATACTTTAAGTTATTATAATTATCAGAAAGTATTTATTTCTGATAATTTAAATGTACACGAGCAAAACCGGGGTTGAAGTATATTGTTGTAACGTTTAACGGTTCTTAACAGAAATTCGTCCAACCTTGTAATTCGAGGGATTAAAATTATTACGGCTCCTCTCACAACGGGAGACAGTATGAAATATTACACAATTTCTCATAAGTATTTACGCCACGAAAATTGGTAGCGGTGATTATATAATATTGCATTTTTTTCTTTCTTAAAATAATGGATGAAACTGAAATTTGATGAAAAACAATAAAATGATTCCTTTTACCTGTGATGAAAAAAATATTTATATATACAAGTAATTAATTTTTATTACAATACACATTTTATGTATTTTCTACAATACAATAGAATTTGACCTAACGATGCCCTCGTATCCTTTGGCAATACAAGCTCGTATATATTCTATATATTCTGTGCGCTGCAAACGAAGCGCGTATGAATTCCGGTGTCCATAGCTATGATATTGTTATTTGTTTAAAATTATTTGTACTGCTTTATACTCGCATTTTGTGGTGAAGAGTTACATTGTAAAAAGACTAAAAGCGTTCTGCATAATGGATAATATTTTTTTATGAAGGCGACCGAGCGAGCCTTGACAATTAGTGTCCGATGGGAAAACTACCGCTATAATATATGGCCTACAGGTATTTATGTCGAGTCTGGAAGTCCCGACAGTCCACCTTGAAGCAGCCCAGCAGTGGAACATATATAGCTTGTAAAAAATAGAGTAAACGTGTCACCATCTGTAAAACCGTCTTTAAGGAAGACAGGTTTATTTAATGTTTTAATATTATTATTCGGAAATAGTTAATGAAGGTTCCAATCTGGAATGGAGCCATGTTGAGATAATGTTCCATTCTCTTTCGAAAATATTTTTAAAAACTTATTATGCCTTATGTTTGAACTGATTCATTTTAACCAGTTGTAGAGTTTCCCATAAAAACTGGACTAACTATTAGATTTCATCTCATCAAACGTAACGAACTTTGTTTCTAATCAATTAATTTCATTTACTTAAGGGGTAATATCAAGATTTGTTGTTCGATTATATTAAATCGAACAAGAAATCTTGATATTTAGGTCTACAAATATGGCCTGAAGAATTTCTCGGAACAAATATTACGTAACTTTGTTATTGTGATCAAATATCCTACAAATAACCTATATTATATATTCTGAGCAACTTCATAATATGGTAACGAGTTCTGAAGACTATTTAAATATTCTAATTTGTTCTAGATTAATGTTTTGCAAACCACATATGGTTCCTTATGTTAGGCACGGAACTTTCCATTTCTATAGAAGTGAACATTAGCTTTTCGCGCGTATTCAAGAAAGATTTGTGGAACCAGGTTCGAAATAAATATCTCTAGGTCAGACATGTATTTATCCTAATGTATTTATCCCAATGTAAACCCAATCCGAATCGTCGATGATCAAGATCTCACCGATCGGCTTGATTCTCTAGCGCTGCGGAGGGATGTCCCAGCGTCCAGAGGGAGCATTTTTTAACGCTTTTACTATGAGGAGTGCTCTGAGGAATTGTTTGGAATAATTTCGTTGCCGAATTCCACAACCGCATAAATCGCACTCAAGAAAAGTTTCAGTCCCACCATCTGGACGAGTGGTGATCTACCACGGTGCGTTATCTCGAAACTTCTTTCCACGCACTACCACGCATTCTGTGGAACTAGATACCTTCTGCGGTCTTTCTGTTCTGATATGAAATTGGCACTTTCAAAAAACAAGCTTATACATACCTAAAAGACCGGCAAGGCTTCCGTGACTCCTGCGGTGTGGCGGTTGTCTATGGGCGGCGTTGATTGCTTTCCATCAGGCAGCACGCTTGCTCATTTGCCCTCCTATCCCGTAAAAAAATAGACTGAAAAAGTGGCATTAAGCCAATTAGTTCTATATACAATACACTGTGTTTTTTTCTATTGCCCGTAACAGATGAAGACATAAAATTAAACGACCTATTAAGTACAGTAATAAATGTTCAGTTAGACAGAAAAAGCTGCACCAAGGTTGCATTCAACACACAATTACAACGGGATTTAAAATTGCAGAGCGTGAAGCTAAAAGCAAGAAAATTTAACGGGGCAGAGTGCAGTTTCACGTAGCAATCATAAATATTTATTAATTTAGTTTCTTGAAATTTATTATATGCCGTTTAAAGTACAGTAATTTATTATTGTATTATATTACATTTTCACATGTCAAGACTGTTATTTCGATATGAGTTGAAGGCAGTTTGCAAAATACTCCACATTTTTGTAGTCATTGTCCAAAGGACTTCCATCGCCATCTAGCGTGAGAAAATAGGAAGAAAGTTCTGGACGCAAAAAAAATATATGGTACGAATTGCGTTGGACTTACCGGGGAAGACAAGAGGTAGAGGTCGCCCGCCTTTGACCTGGTGGTAAATATGAAACGAAACCTTAGGAAAACCCAATTGCCAGAAGCGAATCCAAGAAAGATTAGTTTGGTGCAAAGAAATGAGGAGACCAGACCCCAATTAACGGACACAAGGACAGATGAAAAAGAAGAATAAAATATATAACTTTAATTTGAAAATATAAATGAAATTCGGAAAATTTTGAAAATACATAAATTATGAATCAGTTTCTTAGAAATTGCATCTTGTGCCGACATTCTTAGCTGTAAAGAGGACTATAAAGTTACTTTGTCAAAGCTTTTATTGGACACTAGCAAGAGATTTATATAAGTAAATAGGCTCAAGACGATCGATACTTTGTTCTTTTTAAAGAATTTAATTGTTTCTTATAGATAAAAATAGAGGCTGCATGGAATCATTATCATCAGCATTATTTAAGTGTTCTGCTGTAAATAAAGTTCTGGACGCAAAAAAAATATATGGTACGAATTGCGTTGGACTTACCGGGGAAGACAAGAGGTAGAGGTCGCCCGCCTTTGACCTGGTGGTAAATATGAAACGAAACCTTAGGAAAACCCAATTGCCAGAAGCGAATCCAAGAAAGATTAGCTTGGTGCAAAGAAATGAGGAGACCAGACCCCAATTAACGGGCACAAGGACAGATGAAAAAGAAGAATAAAATATATAACTTTAATTTGAAAATATAAATGAAATTCGGAAAATTTTGAAAATACATAAATTATGAATCAGTTTCTTAGAAATTGCATCTTGTGCCGACATTCTTAGCTGTAAAGAGGACTATAAAGTTACTTTGTCAAAGCTTTTATTGGACACTAGCAAGAGATTTATATAAGTAAATGAGCTCAAGACGATCGATACTTTGTTCTTTTTAAAGAATTTAATTGTTTCTTATAGATAAAAATAGAGGCTGCATGGAATCATTATCATCAGCATTATTTAAGTGTTCTGCTGTAAATAGAGCGATCGAAAAGGGAGGATTTGTCCATGTTTGATGACATGAAATCTTTCTTTAAGACTTCTTCGGCAGAGTATGCGATACGGTTATTGACCAATTTACTTAAGTTTTAAAGACAATTAACACTATTTTTACAATTACTAGAACCCTTGTGAACCGTTCTAACTAAACTTTATAACGCTTGGAAATAGTTCACATCAATAGTCCAATGAAATTCAAGTCCAAAGAATATCTCAATATTCGAATCCGCGACTTTGAAAGCAGTAGTATTGCCACTGTCATTAAGGTACGTCACTCATACCTTTAGTTATTTTAGGGATCTTGGGAAAGCCTCAGCAAACCGCTTGTCTCGAATCAAATTAAGTGGAAGTTTATCCACGAGTAATTTAATAAAAATTATCAATTTATGAAATATATAAAAAAAAATATAATGTTACGTGTATTTCTAATTATTCACTTCGCAAAAAATATTTTGTAATTTAATTTGTTCATAATATAATTTAGTATAATATTGATTTTAATATAGATATACAAAGTTTTAAGTAAACAGACTCTACCGTCGCGGTTATTTAATTAGAGATTTTAATCGTCAGCCAAATTATTAGAATTCGTAACTATAAAAATACCATTGTTTTTTACTTCTTACTTTTGACGGCATCTAAGGAATAATTTTAAAGCGTATCCGATGGAATAATTCATATGGAGCTGAAAAAATCTCTTTTTATACCTGAAGTACAAATGATATAAATATAAAACTTGTTAACATATACATTTAAAAAGTAATTATAAATAGAATACACTTTCATTTCATATTTTTGTTTTTGTTAAATATAAATAAGCGCTTAATTTATCATTTTGACAGTAAAAACGACGAATGAATATTTCTGTTTCTTTTGAAATATCTTTTATAATTATTTTATATTTTCATTTTTAAAGCTTGTTTATTTCCTTTGCTTTTCAATTCGCCGCTTATCCGATTTTAATAAAAAGTATTTCGTTGCCAACCTAAAAACAAAGTGCACCTCTAAAATTACCCTGGCTTAATGTTTATAACAGCCAAAAAGCCAGTAAATTTGAACTATTTAAATACAGAATGTTTTTATGAAAAGAGATTTATTATTTTAACAATGTTAAAATAAATTGTGCGCTTCATTCATCAATGCAGCCATAACAATTCATTGTTCGAGATTTTTAGAGACAATACATTATTTTCTATTACTTAGGAAGACACTGTTGCAATATACTATGTACTATTACATCTAAGTCGCCTCGTCTCATAGTCGCCTCGTGTGACACCCACGCGAAGACATGAGGTGACCCCTGATCTACGCCTAACGAGTTATAAAAGAAGAATATTATTTAAAGATAGTGTATAGAATTGGATTACTAATATAGTTTTTAAGTGAATTATTACTAGCAAGTGGACCCGAGTTGTCTGATTAACAAATCTATTATTTTTATGTCCTTTATTTATGCAACTCTTTCCTAATAAGAATATTATTAATATAACAAAAAATCTCTAAAAAAGTAATATATAGTGTTAGAGCCACGCTGCAAACGAATACTTTGTAAAGAATGGCATAATAATTGTCTATAGCATGAATGGGCCAGCTCGCTCGGGGAAGTACCACACTCCCGCAGAAAACCTGCGTCTCCTGCTTACCTACCGCGCTTGGTATGGTGAGCGGCCAAGTTCCGGAGGCCCAAAACTCTCCCCCTTCTCCTCTCATTTCCACTCCCATAATGACACTTTCTTTAAAGGTCGGCAACGCTTCCGCACTGTCTACGACGCTGCAGAAGTCTATGGGCAGCGTTGATTGCTTTCCATTAGGTGACACGGCTGCTCGTTTGCCTTACTATCCCATAAAAAAATATTATTACTAGGATTTCGAGGGGGCATAAACCAAGCCAACAAACGATTTAGGCATCAAAGGAGGATCCTACTCACGATCCTAGCCGTGCACGATATGGCAGCTTTTTGAATTTTTATTATTATTATTTAAGAGCTTGCCTTGTGCTGTAATTCGTAACATTTTTGAGTGCCAAGGCCATTTTGACTGAAATACGAATATAATTCAAAACTTATTGTTTCGGTGATATGAATGTTTTAAAAATTGTGATTGTAGCTGTAAATGTAATTGCGAAAAGTTTGTTATCTTGAAATAAATTCTAGTTGCAGCTATGTGTGTTTATAAACCGTTTAGTGCATACAACATTAATGTATTTCAGTTGTTTTGTTAGCTAACCGTTTAATTAACAGTAATGCGACGCGCCGTGGTTTTGTGAACGAAGCTAATAGAATAGCACCTCGTCTAAGTTGTGATAGCAAAAAACAGAGATTTGTTAGTCCAAAGTTTAAAATACTAAATCTTTCGGTCCATTGCCATATGAAAAGTAAAATAGCGTATAATTATAGTTTATTTTGGGTCAGCATACTCATATATGCAACATATAAAAAAATGCGATCACATGAACATGCATTAGCATATGATCTCATTGTTTTATGGGGTAGGGAGGCAAACAACCAAGCTTGTCGCCTGATGGAGAGCCATTAACTCCACTCAGATGCATCTCTAGTCTTTGAGATATGAGTAGGCTTATTTTTGAAGATTCCAAAGTCATATCGGTTCGGAAATACCGTTGACGGTAGCTGATTCCATAGAGTGGTGGTGTATGAAATGAGGTTTCGGTATATATGTGATAGATATGTATAAGTCATTGAACTGTCCCAAAATTGAGGAACGTTGCCATAATTCCCTGTTTGGTTATATATATAATATATATATATATATATATATATATATATATATATATATATATATACATATATATACATATATATACATATATATATATATATATATATATATATATACATATATATATATTGCTACACCTACCTGGGTTTTGTAAAATAAAACCAGAGTGTTATCAGTATAAAGAAATGTTTATTACATAAAAAATAAGAAGAATCAATCAAGTAGGTGAGCCACAAATTTTTAGGTCGTGGGTATACGGCCGATCTGATTTTGCCACGTAAGCGGACTAACACTCCCCTGAGCTAGCTTGCGCTCAAAGAAGAAAACCGCAGGTAGACCCTGCCGTTACATTTTCATCGCAGGTAACATACTGGCGGAGGGCAGGTGGCACCCTGGATCGCAGGTAACACCCTCCGTTACATTGTGCACCGCAGTAGAATCAACACCGCAGGTGGAATCAACCCCGCAGGTAAAAGCTGGGAGGTAAAAAATCTGGCAGGTAGAACCCTGGAAGTGATAGATACCCATCGAGTACGACTTGGCCTATCAACTACCGTTCTGGTTAATCAGCGACAACTCGTGGAAAGCGTTATGTCGAGATTGTCGTGGTGGATTAAAACCAGAATAGAATTACAAAATAAAAAATTATACACACATGTGCTATTCAAAACTTACCCTAAAACGGTTTGATTCCTGCACTTGTTTTTAAAATAAATACTGAGCGAGGGCGCTCTTAAGAGACATGACGGTTCCCGTTGATATTTCCATAACGGTCGAACCATCACTGAGGTGGTGTCGATCCTCGGCGCCCGTCAGTAACTTCCATAAAAAAAACTCGAGCGGTATACGAATAAGGCCGAAATAGCACGAAGGCGCGAGCGCCGCACCTACACCTACTTGAGTTTACAAATTCCATCATCCGTCACCGCGTTGCACTAAACACTTAACGTATAACAAGCGAAAACATTCGATGGCAGATCGTGTTTATGTTATAATAAATCATTATTTATTATATTAGAATAAGTATGTTAATTTGAATAAGGATTAGTGTACTAATACTAATTATTTTAACATATACTTAAACTAACTATTATAAAATTACATAATTAAAAACATGTAACCTTCCGTTACAATATATATATATATATATATATATATATATATATATATATATATATATATATATATATATATATATATATATATATATATATCCTTTTAACAGGGTCGTCCAAAATTTAATTTTAATGAAACAGTTTAAAACGTGTCACACACACACACTGAACTTCAATTAACGCTTAGCCTGTTGACGGCCACCGCTTCACTCTGCATTCAAATGGACATTGTTCAAAGGTACTTTAATACAAATCACGTTCCATTTTGAACCAAATGTAATAAAAAAGGTTGAGGTATTGATATTGTTTCAGCTTGTACAACTATATATTTGATAAATAAATCATGTCGTAAGATATGTGGATTTTAAAATCATTAACAAATTCAGAGAGATACGTACATATGTATGTATATACATGCCAATTTTGGTAAGCACTAAAATAAACATTAACATATTATTTCTAATCTCTTTTTGTCTTTGTAGTTTGGACTTTTTTATGCGGGTCACCTGGTGGTATATGATCACCTTCGTCCATAGATATACGCAACATTGGAAGTGTCACAAATTGCGTTGTTGGCTTTCCGTCGACACATATACGTGTCTGGAATATTCCCATACTCTACTCGTTTGGGAATACCGCAGAGAGTAACGCGTTTTTTTATTGCCTGACAACTAAGTATATCAATTCCTTTATATTACAGTTTTTTTTTATATTAAATTACGTCATATGCTATCAAAAAGAAGAAACTCAGTAAAGCATAAGGGCGGGTAATTTGCAACACTGATTTTCGGTGGAGCCCAAAATTTTTCCTGTATAAAAAGTGACTAATATAATTCCTTATCAAATGAAAAATTAACCAACGCACAAATATACTGAACAAATATACAGAAGGATATTTTCTTTGGTGTAATTATTACTTATTATAATATCTTCGTATTTTAATTCAATAAGTTAGTGGTACGACCTTATTCTCGTAATTGAAAATTTTCAACATATTTCCAATTGAGAGAGCCCAAGTGCCTTTCCTTCGATCCAGTTTAGTGTAAAGAAGTCATACATCATCTAGACGGCTGCCAATTTATCAACTTTTTCATCTATTCAATAGAGCGCCATAGTAAAGCAAATTTACCGTATATCATTGCATTTTACATGTAGCTGAGAGAATTGTATGAGAAATGAATAACATATTTCTATATTAGTAATTTATACGTCATACACTAAATTTAATATATACCGGTAAAATTGATTAAAACATTTAAAGAGCAGAAGATAATTCTATAGCTTATACATATATGTTAGTACATACATACAGGTCTCCCAATTTCTGGAAGAATTTACGTTAAACCAATATAAAATAAATAGTTATACCGATGAGGTAACCGAATCAGTCAGCCAAGACAGTGCTTGTTATCACCTGAATTCAAGCGTAAATAGATAACAAATTATTTCAATAATATTTAGAAGAAATAATGCGCCGCTCATAACACGTCGTTATCAAAATATAATTTGTAAAGCAGCGTTTTAAAATGTGTATGTAAAAATATAAACATTAACCTCATTATTATCTCTTTACACGAAATTCTGCGTAAGCCTTTACATGTCCCAATTTAATATGTTCAATGTGTTGCTATTTTTAAAAATCAGTGCTTTTGAGGCATATGATAATTCTTAACCGACCTTTACTGCACTGTGTATGAGATTTTATTTAAAAAAATATATATCTCGCTCAAAAATAAATAAATAAATATAAGTGCTGTTTGTTAGTCACGCTAAAACTCAAAAACGGCTTGATCGATTTGAATATATATGTTTGCTGTAATACAGGGAAAGTTTATGAATAAAAAAATATGTGGAACACCTAAAAGAACAGCTGCAAAAACGAAAAATTCTAAGTTGTAAATTTTGTATTTCCAATTACTTTCAATAGATGGTGTTTGTGACGGCTATATCGTCTAATTAATGTGTTATGCAAAACTGTCGTTTCTTTTATCCGATTTTGAAAAGTTTATTGCATTTAGAAGAAGAAAAAAACTTTATTCATAACACCTTCATTTGTTTTATCTTAAAATAATTGGTTAATTTTTCAGAAAAGTCTTTTTAAGTGAATTTAGATTTATTTTTATTAGTCTTAGTACTAGGAAATGGTCGAACGCTAATGAGTAAGATACGAACTCAAACCTACAGATCTGAATCCCGAGCCGTACCAAAATATACAATTGTTGCTTGCTGAAATACAGATTTTTATTTTCAGGTAGACGATACTGCATTGTAACCCATTTACTGGTATTTACTTTTATCTTTGTATTTTACCTTTGTACGGTTTTCACAGGAAAAAATTGGATGGTTCTTTTCTATGCTGGGGACACTACAGATTAAGAAGTATAGATTGTAATGCTGTAAAAACCCAAGTTGAGAGATTGATTTAATTCGAAGAATGCAGGTAGCCTATTGACTTTAACAGCTTTATCAAATACTGGGCCCGCGGGCAAGACGTTAGATTGAATTTATCATATATATATTTAAATTGAAATTGACGAGTACCTAATCTACATGGATTGCATGAAAAAGTCAGATTGATTCATAAACTAAATTGAAATTCATGAACATATATATAGTTTCAGTGTAAATTCAAGTATACGCAATTCTAGTCGAGTTAACACTTCACTGAAGTTTGTTTGTATTCAGCATCCCAGAAACTCATTTAGATTCAATGAATAAACTCTACGTAATTTTTGTACATAAAAGTGCAAAGGGTTTATACTTTGAGTGAACTAGAGAAAAATGTATGTCTTCTATTATTTTCTACTATATTATTTCTAGCTATTATATTACTAGCTGTTTTACCCGGCATTTCCAGATAACATTCATTTTTTCACTGGATGTTTTATTTAAAACTATTTAATTCGCAATCGTTACTATGGAAAATCATTTTCCTAAGAACCAAGTGTTAATGTATGTATGTATGTATGTATATATATATATATATATATATATATATATATATATATATATATATATGTATGTATGTATTAAATTGTGGTTTTGTTTTTGTACCTACTGTGAACAATTTTTCCTAAAACTCTACAAAAAAAAAAAAATAATGCGTAAGCAACTCTCTGATATAAACCTTTGCACAAGTGGCAATAATAACTATGCGAACTTTTAACGCAATTGGATGATGATGCACGAACGAACACGCAAAAATTATTTTTTATAGAAAATACCTTATTATTAGAAGACACATTTTTAGTCACTACATCATCGGGACCAATGAAAAAATTCCTATAAGGGGAAAGAAAACTGACTCCGAGCTACAATTTATTTCTTCAATTATCTTACTTTCTATCGCGATAAACAACCAAATCAAAGTAATTTAGAAGTCTGCTTAGCTACTAAACTATTTGATTGACAGGTAATAATATAACGATTTAAAAAAAAAACTAAACTTATTTGAACGCGGGACTCTGTGTCTTGAATTACTAATATTGTAACATTCTGAACTTTCCAACTCATATGTCTCAATTCTTTGTCTGTAGAGTTTTTGCGTCAAGTTTATTAATCTGAAAGCTAACATCTGAAAGCTTTTTTTTTATCTCAGACTTTGTATAAACCTTACATTTTGCTTTTATTCAAATGAGTTTATAAAGACTGAAGGTTGTGAAGTTAAAAAAACCGCTTACTATTCTAGTCTATATCTTACATAAATTCTGTGACTAGAATTATTATAATGTAGTTACTTTATACGATTATTATGAATAACAAAGCGAGTTTACTCAAATATAAATATAATATGATACCGTGCGGGAAATAAGTAACACATTTAAAGATGAAGAGCACTTTTTTGTTATTTAGATGAAACTAAAGGTAAAATGAGTTAGGTTTTTAATACAAAAATAATAAATTAAATATTGAAAATTCCAAAGGTCAATCTGAAAGAATTTAAATTACATTTACAGTTAAAAAAAAGTTACAGTGACACGAAAATTCGCACCCACGTCTCAAGCCTCTGAAAAGAACTTAAAATTTAAAAAGAAATGTTTTTAAGAGGATTATACCGTAAATAAAAAGAAGCCTTAGTTCACTAAGCAATATTTAAATTTACTATTCTTTAAGACAATCAAATTGTTTATTACAATTAGCAATATATTGAAATATATGGTATAAAATTGATTACTGGCATTATAAATAAATTACATTGAATTTCTTTTATCTTTTCGTTAAAAAAAGACTAGAATTGTTATTAGAAATTTCCAACTAAGCTAATAGTGCTTGTGTCAAGAAAATATAATCTTCAAGTCAAAGTCAAGAAATGTGTGTGTGTGTGTAAACCTATACATACTCACGCACACACACATGTACTTTAATAGATATATAAATAATTTGTTGGGAGTTAAATGGAATTATGATAAATATTATATTTAAAGAAAATTAATCTCATATGTATAAGTTGTTTTTTAGATAGTTATGTATTATTCACTAAAAATGAAGTTATATATGAATTGATTATATAATATTTATATATAATATTATACAAAAGGTGATCTTAACGTTAATGATGATTTCTTTCAGACAACTGTTGGAAAAACACGGTGTTATAATAGATATATTTGGTGTGGGTTGGTGACACACTAATGGTAGAATAATAGAAATTATTCACATATTATATAGTTTACATATATAATAAAATTTATATATTTTAATAATGTTAGCTACATTTAATAAGCATTAAAGCATAATAACCACCTAACATGTTAAAATGTATTGAAACACAGGTAACTGTTTTATTCAATCAATGCTTTCCAGTTCAACAGCAACTACTCT
>JASFAT010001856.1:0-70568 GCA_031353405.1 Baronia brevicornis | reverse complement strand
TAGGTGTACAAATAAGTTTCCGCGGTTTGTCAAAAGATGGCCCCACCAGAAGGTTATGGAGAAATTGTCAGATGTAAAACGTAATATCCCAAGTTTAATCTGGCAACACCATAACCTTAAAGTACTAGTGATTCCGTATCAGCATCACGTAATTTTTTTCGTGCAAAAATGTCAAGTTTTATTCCGAATAAGCATCATTTGCGGGAACTTTTGATTTACTTCTTTAATGTGAAAAAATCTGGAGCTGAGGCGCATCGATTGCTTCTAGAAGCATATGGTGAAGCTGCTTTAAGTGAGAGAAGTTGTCAGGAATGGTTTCAAAAGTTTAAGAACGGTGAGTTTGACGTTAAAGACAAAGAACGCAGTGGAAGGCCGAAAGTGTACGAAGACATGGAATTAGAAGTGCTATTGGAGGAAGATTCGTCCCAAACGCAAAAAGAACTTGCACTTACTCTACAAGTGACTCAACAAGCAATTTCACATCGTTTAAAATCGTTAGGAATGATTCAAAAACAAGGAAATTGGGTTCCATATGAACTAAAGCCGAGAGACGTTGAACGCCGATTATGCATGAGTGAAATGCTGCTTGCCAGGAATAAAAAAAAGAGTTTTTTGCATCGTATAGTCACTGGTGACGAAAAATGGATTCACTACGATAATCCAAAGAAGAGAAAGTCATGGGTTAAGCCCGGCGAACCATCAACATCGACAGCTAAGCCGAATATTCATGGAAAAAAACTCATGCTGTGTATTTGGTGGGATCAGCTTGGTGTCGTGTATTATGAATTGCTGAAACCAAGCGAAACCATTACAGGAGCTCTCTACCGAACACAATTGATGAGATTGAGTCGGGCACTTAAGGAAAAACGCGCCCATTACTACTCCAGACACGACAAAATTATTCTTTTACACGATAATGCTCGTCCACATGTTGCGGCGCCGGTAAAAACATACTTGGAAACACTCAACTGGGAAGTTTTACCCCACCCGCCGTATTCACCAGACTTAGCCCCTTCTGATTATCACCTGTTCCGGTCGATGGCACATGGTCTGTCTGAGCAGCGCTTCACATCATATGAAGACACCAAAAATTGGGTAGATTTGTGGATAGCGTCAAAAGATGAAGAGTTTTTTCGACGGGGTATCCGAATGTTGCCAGAAAGATGGGGAAAAGTAGTGGCAAATGATGGAAAATACTTTGAATAAAACGTAATGTACTTTTCCTTTACAATAAATTCCTAATTTTTTATAAAAAACTGCGGAAACTTATTTGTACACCTAATATAATATAATATTATTTTATGTAAAATTTATTTGTTATAAAAATAAATTCTTACAAATATTGTATGTTATAATGATATTTGAAACATTATAAATTTCTTTGTAATGAAAATGAAATTTATAAAATTAATTGAAAAAATGAAATACAGTGTAACCTCCATGTAACGTCACTCGATTTAACGACAAACTCCCTAAAGCGTCGATATCACTCGGCTTTGGTTGCTTTAGCTTGTTTCCCATACAATGATACACTCTATCCATATTACACCCACTCTCAATAACGACAGCAATTTAATAATATAAAGTACTTTTTAAGTTGCCAAAATTAGTAAAAACTGTGCAGCTGTGTACGTTCTTTTGTCGCTTTATTATCTTAGCCCGTAATAAACTCGGCATTACACATACTGAACTTTCTAAGAAATCCATCGAAGTAGACGAGTGCCTGCTTACAACGGCATCACTCACAGACAAAGAAATTTTGGATTCGGTGAGAAAAGACGAGTATCAAGAACAAGGAGATGAAGAAGATGAGATGGGTGAGCCTGAGCCTCCGCCGAGCATTAAAGAAGCTCTAGAAGCAGCTAAATTATTGGAAAAGTACTTTTTTATCACAAAGATACCTCATTTTCGCAAGATAGAAAATAATTAAAAAAATACAACAAAATTACTGGTGCAGCAAAAGACATGAGAAAAAAATAACAGACTCGATGGCGATCAAATAAGAATTGTTTTTTATGTAATTACTAACACTAGTCTGAAATAAACTTTATCTTTTTCTAATACAGATTTTTCTTCACTCCTCTCTATAACGTCAAAATATGCACAGTCCCTTGAGGGTCGTTATATAGAGTTTGCACAGTAATTTTTAATGTAACTACAATTCCCGTATAACAATATAATTGTGTTACAAAAATGTAAATTTTTTAAATACAAACATTTTTTAAACAGCGTTTTTACATTAAAAGTCCGATTAGTCTTAATCTAAGAATCTTAAGATTAAGGTACTAAGCCATGATGAAACAGACATTTGTGACAAATTAAATAAATATTTGAAACGTATATATATATATATATATATATATATATATATATATATATATATATATATATATATATATATATATATATATATATATATATATATATATATATATATATATATATATATATATATATATATATAATATATATATATATATATATATATATATATATATATATATACGTTACGTCAAATATTAATTTAATTTGTCAGAACTTAAAGAAAAACTTTCCTTTTGTAATCTAAAGAAATCATATTGTATATATGATTTTAATAATAACAAGCGCACCATATGCATTAGTTTATTCAGGTTTTCATCTATTTCTTTTTGCGCCTGAGGTTAATACAGGAGAATATTCTCGGTGTTAAGTTTAAGTGGTCGTTTCCGACATAAGGCAGGATACGCTTTGGATTATTTCACGGGCGATGCAAGCAATATCGTTGGAGTGTGGTTGGTTGGTAATAGCGAAGCTCGGCCGAGATAGTTGCCTATAAGCCAGCTGATAGTAGTGAATAAAGTGAGATTGTAGGTGGCTGAATTTCATACGAATGCAGTGGTTGCTATGTTTTATGTTTTGAAAACATTTTTTACAGTGCATATGTGTTCCACTCCTGGGCATGGGTCTCACTGTTTCTGGAGGAACGGACGTTAACCCACCACGCTTGTACAATGCGGATTGGCGAGGTTACCAGACTCGGAATAAATATCTGTAGGCCATACAGATATTTTATTCGTATGCGAGGATCGAACCTGCGACTATCGACTCCGTGGGCAGGGGTCATAAAAACATATCTTGGCAAATTGCCGAAGTTTTTTAGAAAAACCAGGTCAAGAGTATCCTTAACCGACGAGCTTCTATGATGAGTGTGGAAGAAGCAAGGAAAGTGTGCCGAGATCGTAGCAGATGGAGATCTGTGGTCCCTGCTTATCCCTAAGAGAAACATACGTGATGATATGTATGTATGTATGCAGTGTTTGCCTAATAAAGTTTCGTTTGATTAAATTACTTAGAATGATGCGGAGTCATCTTCAACTCTCAGACTTATAAATGGCTATAAGTTAACTAAAGGCCATTATAGAAAAACTTTGTTAAAGAAAAACTTTCCTTTTGTAACCTAGGTACGTATTTTATATATATCTACCAACGTTGTTAATTAAAACTAGTGTGGTGTTTTGTAAATATATAATATTAAAAGACAATCTCCGTTAGCCTCCAAGGCGCGATAAAGTAAACCAGATGAAGTCAACAGTGCTCCCTATAACGTCAAACGTGTTTAGTGCTTAACACTTGTCGATGTAGCAATATCCATCGTCCTGTGTCCAAAACCAGCTCTTACATTATCTACCGTTATCACGTATCTACCGTTGCTTTACCTTTTAATTGGCTTGTAAACTTTATTCTCCGTCTTCCTCTACCCCTTCTCCCTTGAAATTTTCAGAACAACGAAACGCTTATACCTCCCCCATCTATTCTCAATGTGCTCACAGAATATTGGCTTTAAATGATATCATTTTTCTGTATTAACGCATTTCGTTGAATTATAAAGATTAAATCCAATGCCCACTATAAAGATATATTTTGCATTGAAATGTATGCTATCAAACGTATATAAAACTAAGAATATATTTAGTCCAATCAATGGGATTTTTCTTAAAAGAAATATTCTCTAATTAGGTAGTCATTCAGTTGGATGGTGCCTTCTATACATATACGCATATACTTACATATATGTATATCTAGAGCAGTTTCTTTTTTATAGAAATGTATGTCACCTGATGGAAAGCAATCAACGCTGGCCATAGATATCCGCAGTAGGCATTGCAGAAGCATTGCCAGAAGTTTAGAGATTACTCTAATGTCAACGTAGCCGAATTGGCTAAAAAATATCATATTATACTTTAATAATTCGTATGCTATTATTTCATTTAAAAATCGATCCTCAAAGCTATCAGTTATCCGTTATACGGATTCTAACCGAAAACACAAAAACGTTCCACAACTATTAGAAGAAAGTAATTAATTACGATAAGGTGATAATAAAGGTGGTGTTTTTGTGGTTTTTTGAAGAGGTAAAAAGGTCATTAAATCTTCTGGAATGGTTTCCGATAGCTGCAGCTCAATTGTAAAGCTTGCACAATGGCAATTTTACTTTTATTTGCTTTTTTTAACATACCATATGTGTCTCACTGTTGGACATAGGGCCCCTAAATCGATTAACCACATGCTTGTCTAAGGCAAATTAGCGGGATGTCCAATCTCGGCATAAATACTTGTAGGTCATATATTTCTGTATGTACATATATTTCTCTGATGCGGGAATCGAGTTCGCGTAAATGTTTGTACATTTACATATTCAATACTAGATGGCCCGGCGAACTTCGTTACACCTTAAATTTAAGTTCCCCTGTATTTATTTTATCCTTGTATTTTAGTAAGGTACTGGTACTTAGGTATGCAATACTTTTCAAAAGTTTTGTATAACATCATGTCCGTTATATACGATAAAGACGTAGAAGATAGGTAGATAAGACGATAAAGCTGTCACGAACGCCATCTATTAAAAGTAATTGGAAGTGAAAGGAATAAAAAGAATTTTTCATTTTGTTGTTCTTTTATGTTTTCTCTGTATTTTTTTATTCGTAAACCATCCCTGCATTAGAGCGAAGAAAATAAATAAAAATATTGAAATCGATCGAGCCGTTTCTAAGTTTTAACGAGACAAAATAATTGCATTTATATATATATATATATATATATATATATATATATATATATATATATATATATATATATATATATATATATATATATAATACAATAGTTACATATTCGATGTAATAAAATGATAGCGCTAAACTTATATTGGTAATGCCAATGCTAGTTTTAACCCAAAAAAAAAAGGCTTTTGAAGGTTCCATTGTCGCATCGGTTAGGAAATACCGCTCAAGGTAGCTGGTTCCACAGGGCGGTGGTACGTGCGACGGAGTTTCGGGAGCCGCTCATTCAGATGGTGGGGTTAAAACTTTAAATTACAGTTGATATTTTAGATGTCGCTGAAATTACAATTTTATCATGTTTTTTGTTCGATTAGACTATTTGTCAAAAGTCTGGACTGAAAAATCTCTGCTGTATTCTCCAAAACTTCTTTACGCGTGGTGATGATACTGCGTAAAACAGCGTAAACAGTATTTCTGAAGAAAAGGTCCTCCTCAATATATATGGTCTACAGGTATTTATTTCGAGTTTGCATATCCCACCAATCTACCTTGAAGAAGTTCGGTGAGTTAAAGTCCATTTCTCCAGTAATGGGGTAGCTGCGTGCCCAGTAGTGGAATTAATACTGGTAGAGCCACGCTGCAGACGAATACTTTGTCAAGAATTGCATAATATTTGTCTGTAGCATGAATGGGTCGGCTCGCCTGGGGAAGTACTAAGCAGAAAACCGGTGTCTGAGTGGTAGCTTACCTTCCGCGCTTCGTACGGTGAGTGGCCGAGTTCCGTAGGCCCAAAACCCTACCCCTCTCTCTACCCTCCCCCTCCCTTTCCCACTCCCATAATGACACTGTCTTTAAAGGTCGGAAACGATTCCGCACTGCCTAAGTGTTGCGAAAGTTGATTGCTTTCCATCAAGTGACACGCCTGCTCATTTGCCTTCCTATCCCATAAAAAATATATAGACTAAAAAAAGCCAGCATACGAGTACAAAGAATAGCGCGGGAAGAGGTGCTGTCATATAATATCTCTGACATAGTTTAAAGCTCTTTCTCCAATAACAACTTGTAACCACGACTCTCATTTCCCGTTTGTATTAATGAAAATCGTTCATAAAATATAATGTTTTAATAAAATTGTATTTATTTTGTACACCCTTTACCCGCCTCACTGCACTCGACCGATTTTGGTTTCATTTCGTGCCTTCATGCTCACTGGTCTTTGTTACAAATGAATGGAATTCCGAATTAAAATCTGGTTAAAACCCCTTTCAACAAGACAAGTTTCAATGTCCCTTATATGTATGTATGTTTTTCGATTTAAATTAATCAAATTAATAGTTCAGTTAACAAGGCTCGGCTTTACGACGAGAGTTCACATTTTCTATTGGACTATTGACGTGTACTATATCTTAGCACAAACATTATAAGTTTAGTTGAAATGGATAACAAGAATTCAAATAATATTAAAAACATTGCAAATCTTTAAAAAAAAAGGTAAATTCTCAAAACTAAATAGTCGGATATATTTATGTATAGACCCTAATAGCGCATTGAAGTGTACGCTTTAGAAATCAAGTGTCGAGGAATCGATTTCAACATATTTGTATGGCCTATGAGTGTTTATTCTGATTATGGCCTTTGCCATTTACATACATACATACATATAGTCACGCCTCTCTCCTTGTAGGGTCAGGCAGAGACCACAGATCTCCATCCGCTACAATCCCGACACACCTTTCTTGCTTCCTTCACACTCATCCATTTTTTCATCCATCCTTCCTCTCACATGTATCGTAGCGAAACGGCTCCCCATTCATCGCTTCTCGCCCTCGCCTTTGCCATTTGCCTGTTATAATGGCTTCCACAATATAGGGATTCTTTGTGTTGGGCTATCAATATATATTTATAGTGGTAGAGCCATGGTAGTACTTACGAGTCGGCTTGACCGGAGCAGTACCACAAACCCTCACAGAATACCGGCCAAGTAGTAGAAGTATTTTACTGTTTACGCGTTTCTTACTGTGAGTTTTTAGAACTGAACGCCCAATACCTTTTTTAAATCTTTTCCTTATATTAAATCCTTTGTCTGACTGTCAGATAGAGCCAACTAGTTCCAGAACAGACGGCTTCTAAAAGTACTGATTTGTTTCCACAGATGTCATTGTCGTTTAAATTAATCGTAATTTGATATGTGTGGGTAAATAATATATTTTTGGAAAATAATTGTATGTTAAAAACAGTGTTGACAACCGTACGATAATTATCGTATATGTACGATATTTTTATAAGAAAAGACAGACAGACAGACAGATAGACCGATCGACTGCCCAAAGTTTGAAAAATTACGTGTTGGGCGCAATACTAATGCTTTATTATTTTATTTGAACATGTACGATAATTTTCAAGTTGCCCACACTGGCAAAAACTTCAGTGTACCAATGTAATGCAAATATACCAATCAGACAGATATCACCTACTTATTTCGCCTAAACCTTCATCACCACTTCAGATCTTAGCCACACGAACATACATCTTTCTTCCCCTCCCTTTTTCATAATTTTATCGGTAGAGGTAGATAACGCATCTACAGTGATTTTAGTATTGCAGATATCTATAGGTGGGAATGGTTTCTTACCATATTGTGATCCTTTTATTCAAATGCCTAACAATACCATAAAAAATAATATGCTTTTTTAACTATGTTAAGATAAGAATGTTCCAAGTGAGTTGATTAATAAACAAATACTATAGTTTATTAATAAACAAATACTATAGTTTATTAAAAAACAAATAATTCATTTTATTCAATTCAGTTTAATATACAATATATTTTCAAACTCTTGGGCTACTGCCCAAATTGTATAAAGGAAGGACGACCTCGCAGTGCGACAGTTTTTTTTTCGCTGACAGTGCAAAGGCGCTCTGCCCTGCGGCTCTCACAACAGCGTTGAAAGGAAGGCATCGTTTGAGCGCTCACTTTTGTATTTTTTTGCGCTCGTATATAACTTGTGAAAACCATTTTTCATTTTATTTAATACTAATTGTAACATTTGTTTTTATCAAAATTAAAGTAGAAAAATGCAGCAACACATTTGCTATGTGAAAGAAGGCGAACCACTGATATATGGCAGGAAGTACTTTATATAAACAATTCGTTACAAGAAATTCGGTGAACGTTAGTCCAAAATAAAATTATTTAGAAAACAAATATAAAAGTTTATCACTGTTTTTCCATTCCTTACTGTATATTCATCCACTCAAGTTCAAATACATGTTTTAACTTGTAATGGATGACACTTGATGATAATACACTTTAAAAAAAAATTAAAATGAAATAAAACCTGTAAAGGGACTCTTCCCGCCAATTTACATCAGTGACGTAGTGTTTTTATTTCATTTTTATAATCTTATATTAGCATCAGTTATATTGTTTACTTGTGATGGCGTATTATATAATATACGTATAAGTGAAGTAATATGAAATAAATGCGTGTATCGTGACTTTTTAAGTTGACTGAAAAAGTCCATAGAAAGTTTTGGTAGAATAGCCACCATTTTATCAAGACTTTAATGTCACAATATAATTAGTACATTTCAAGATACTTGATATTATTCCGATTTACTTGTCACTGGCATAATAGATATAAGTAATTGCCCTCAAATAAAGAAAGAAAACTTTTCAAATAAAATTCCTAATTAGGAATTGATTTTTTAAAAGGAATTTTTTTATATTACTTGTTTTAATCAAGTTAAGCCATGACTTATCTATTCTATAGGTACTTCCCATGGGATCGAAAAGCTTGCCTCTCTATATTCCTATATAAATAGAAAATATGTTGTAATAACGTCCAAAGATATACGAGTCGGAGCAAACATGTAAAATATGTAAAAATTTAACTCGATGCGAGAATCAAACCCGCTATACCCAAGTTTGAAAGCGGACTATTGAATCGTCGATACTATACAAAATATATACTATGTAATTTATTAGTGTATAAAGTCAAGCCTTTATAGAAATCACCATCCGGATGAATAGCGATCCAGTACGATGCGTTTTTCCAGAAACTTCTTTCCACTCACCACTATCCTGTGGAACCAGGTACCTTCACCTGTGTTTCCGAACCGATAGGACATTGAAGCCTTCAAAAAACAAGCCAACGTATTAATTAAAAGCTGGCCATGTTTCTGCAATCCCTATGGCAATGCCGATGTCTAAGCGTTGATGGCTTTCCATCGGGTGACACGCCTGCTCGTTTGCCTTCCTATCCTATAAAACGATAACACTTAACACAACTAATAAACAATTTTTTTTTTACTTAAAAGAGGGCTTTATCCATTAATAGACTTCTAAATAATGAATCACTCATGTAAGGAATTATAGAATAAGGTTATTTCTATCATTTGCAATCGTTGAGTTAAAATTAAATTTTAAAAAATATGATCAATATTATTAATATTCTAAGAATCTCAATGCGTTGTGATTTGTTATGCAACAATACACATTCCTTCGTCCTGCGTAAAGCTAATCTTTATCATTGTCCTTTATATTTTTTTCCAACAGGCCATTGTTTTTTTTTTCAATTGCCCTCCGTGACAATACTAACAATAGAGAACGTGCTTTTCTGTGCGCGTACGCTCTACAAAACTACGAACTTTATCATTACTATCACAGCAAATTAACTAAAAAAAAACCCACCAAGCAATAATATACTTTATGTATATGACCATAAGATATTCATTGTAGTTCTAGCGTCGAAGGTTGTAACTTTGTAGAAGGCGCGTTTCGGTGCGGTGCACATGAAGTCGGCAGTCGCGGGACCATCGAGTGTGGTTCCGGTGGGGTCGATCACCAGAGAGTCGTGTGTGCGTACCTTTACATACGGTATTTGGAAGTTCATCGCGCGTCGAGTGCCTGACTCGCGTTAAAATTAAAAAGTTTCTGTGGCGTATTATTTCGCGTGTAAAAAATAGCACGGACAATTTATGATAATATTATTTTTTTTAAATTAATAACTTGGAATAATTTTGTGAAGTGACTATATCATGAAAGATAATTTAATGCATTAGCGCCAATAAACGGCGTTTATAAAGTAAATAACAATGCTTTTGTACAAAGTGAATTAGTGCTATTTTTGGTGTAAATATAATTGAAAACAAATGCTGAAAAATAGAAACATGGGTCCCATCGTCTTAATACAATTATTGTTCCTGTCTGCGATTGTGTACAAAATTGGTGAGTTTCGAAAAAAATTCAAATATATTATTTATGAAAATAATTTTAATAAAAGCGTTTTATAATTATAATACGTATATTTATTTTGAAAAAAAAAAGATCTATGTAAATTCAATTCTTAGCTTTTTTATAAAGTACATATAAAGAATAAATACGAAACAGAAAATGAAGTCATAAAATTGGGTTGAATTACGTTTAATTTTATTATATATAAAATATATTTTTTCAAATATAGTCCATAATGATGAGAAGCGTTACACTTTAATTATAACTTTTACTTTTATGTATATATTTACAGTTAAGGTTGCCTAGAAGAAATTACTTTTAGTGATAAGCCTGTCTTTTTTTAGTCGTACACTTGACTTTAAAGGTTTTTTTTGGTATAATTTTATCTTTATAGGTGTGTTATAAAGAATACTATACATATTTTAATATAAATTTTTCAATCTAAATAATAATAATAAATCATTAATTGTTAAATATTAATTATCATTCATCATTAATATTAACGACAGCATAGTGACAAAGTAGCCGTTTCCGGAGTCAATGATCGTGGATTCGATTCCCGCATCGAGATTGATATATGTCTGTATGGTCAGGTATTTATTTTTCGACATGCCTGGAGCCACGCTTCTGTATACTGCTACTGTGGATATCTATGACCGGTGTTGATTGCTTTCCATCAGGTGACACGCCTGCTCGTTTGCCTTCCTATCTCATGTTGTGTTAATGGCCATTTCATGAGAATAGGGGAGGCGCTGTAAATAGCAGTGGGACATGTATGAGCTGCAAAAGAAAAAGTTTTTTTGGGAAATATCACATTGTAGTTTTACATAATTTATTTTTATTTTTTTAATAAGGACAATTCATTTTCTTTATAGTCTTTTAATAATCTTTATTTTCAAGCAATAGCCCAATTGGTTAGTTTCGAGTTTACAATCTAAGGACGTTGATTCAAATCTACAATTGGACTATTGATGAGGACCATATTTTCCTAGCGCAAGCATAATCAGCATAGTTGGAATTCTATCAAGGATTCTAGTAATATTAAAAAACATTGCCTTTTCAAAATTGTTCGTCACATATCAACATCAACAACACAAAAAAGCAAAAACGTAGTATATCGCAATATGGATAATTATATGAGCCTAAAAATATTATATATTTCTGAAATATAGTATCTAATCACTCAAATATAGTCAGTTCAAACGCGTATATATATATATATATATATATATATATATATATATATATATATATATATATATATATATATATATATATATACATAAATTTTCTATTGATTGTAGAGCTGTGAGACTCAGTACGTAGCACGACGCAGTATTTGTGATTTAAATTTACAATATAATTTTTTTGACAGCTGTGTCATTTACAGCGTTTTCGTTACTATACAAAATAATTGTTATACCGCTCAAACAACGGTACCAATAATTTACAATAGTTGTATACAGTTATATATTAATACATTAATTGTATAAGTAATTAAGCCCATAAGTACTTTAAACAAATTGTAGGTATAACAATGAAAAAAATTGTTTGTCTATGGAAGTATTATTTATGACTATTCTTGTATAGTTTTTGTATTGTTTATTATCTTTATGTAATTATATATTTTACTTTATAAAATCTGTTTAAAATATGTATATTAAAGATAAAGCTTTTGTGGCAGTTTTATCTGTAGGAAACATTTCTCGAACCGATAGTAGATTATGTAGAGATATATGAGCTGTAAATAAAATATTAATATTTAAATTGAAAATGTATTACCATTAGGCTAAATTGTTATTCTATTTAACCTTAGTTAAAATAATTATGAAAATATATTTCACTTTGTATAATATTAAGAGAAGCATTTTCAACATTAAATGGATGTTTAAGTTCTCTGATTACGCAAATAAGAGGAAAAGCTTCTTTAAAAAATTAAAAGCTCCCGGCAGGTAAAAAATGCAAATTAGTCGGCAGAGCACTTAGCCTTGGTTTTTTGAGTATATAATTAAGTTGCTTTCCTTGTTAATTTATAAACACAACGCAACTCAAATAAAAATAAAGTCCACTTTCATAGTTTCGTATTGGAAATTGGGTAAATGGGGATCTATTATTATAATTATTAGTTGTTTTATATAAGTGTGGTGGGTTAATATTCATTCCTTCAGATATGAGGAGGCTCCGTACAGAGCAGTGGTGAAGAAAAAATTTTCCTCCTCAGTTTTGTTTTGATAATTGGGCGAAATGATTTCTACTATTACTAATGTTTTTATTTTCGACAAGCTTTGTGGGTTAATGCTCATTCTTCCAAAAATGGTTCGTGCCCAGCAGTGGGACATATATGGTGTGTGAAAAAAAGAGGTAAAGTTGAAAATTGTACCGGTATATATATTGTAAATAACACAAATGTCAAAAAATATTCGAATCATAAAAAATACTGAGGCAAATAGACTCACGGCTCTACCAGCAATAGAAAATTTTATACAGCGTTCAAACTGATTGTTTTGTAGTGATTCGATACATTTTTTGCAGAAATCTTAAAATTTTTTTTTGGCTCCAGTGGTAAGTTTTCATTATGCGACATTTTTGTCTTTTTTGCGTCGATATATAAAACAGTATTAGGATGAAAATCTTGATTCGCACTTGACTTTTTATTGTAACAATTCAGCATTCGTTTCCGACAGCTGTCTTCTTTCTCATCTTATCAGAGATTTATGTTTTTATTCCATCCAAGCCTTTCAGTCTTACATTGTAGTTTCATGTTGAAAAGCTTTGAAAGGCTTATATAAGCGGTTTTACTTGCTTTGTTTTAGTAACAAAACTGTTTAAATTTTGTCCTTTTATGTCCTCGTGGAGTTTTTTATGGTGGTGTGTTGAAAAAGTATCATGCTCCTTCTTCTTACTTGCAGTAGTTTACAGTCTGCAGACGAGAGTTTGTATCCTCAGTTAGACATACTATTACATATATATGAAATACATATTTCTCTAACAGAAGCATTTTTACCTTAGTTGGAGCGATTAATAAGAATTCTAATAAAACTTTAGTGGTGGCAGTTTCTCTGTTCAATGAGTGGAGGTTTTGACTGAGCCATCGCCCATTTCCATATATATTTACTGTTGATTATGCAATAATTTAATGTGTTATTGATTTTGTAATAATTGTGTTTTACTGCAGAGGGGAATAAATGAATCCATTTATCTAACTTAAAAGATAGCTACTTTTCTTATAAAATTGATCTTTATATAGCAATGGCTGAACTTAGTTGGGCCAGAGAGCATTGGTGAGTGGAAGAAATTTCGATAAAAACCCATCGTACTGAACCGCCATTCATGCAGATCTCAAAGATGAAACAAATTTAGCATAGAACTAGGGTTTTCTTTCTTTATTTGGGACAAAAAAAGAGTAACACAATACATTCATTTAATAAAGAAAATAAAATAATTTAAAAAACAGTAATATTTGTGCTACAAATACTATACATTCACGGCTTATTTATAGGTTTGTTAACGTGCAATATACTAAATTACAATATAATATAATATAATATTATATAATATAATATAATATAATATAATATAATATTATATAATATAATATAATATAATATAATATAATATAATATAATGAATTCATTATTATAAAAAACGAAAAATGTATGATAGAAAACAAGATGAGGAAAGGGGGATATTTTGATTATGGAATGTAACAATTATGCATAAACAATCTAACCATAAACATGTACTTACACAGCTAAAAAGAAAGCTAAAGACAACCGTAAAGTCCGTAAACTGTAAAAAGTTCACGGTTGTCTTTCGTAGAGTCTTGTATACTATATCTACTATCTGAGGATGCCGTCGAGGTGAAACGAGTTGTGTTTGTGGTGAAAAGTGATATTGCGTGTTGACGTGGTCAACGTTAGTGACCATGGCGAGGTGAAGGAGGATTTGCTGATGGTCGTTTCTCGTTGTGTAATGCTTTATACACTTCTTTGCGAACACACAATATTATTTTTCTTATTTGTATTTGCGGATCTTAGCAACGTAAGTTTAATGTCGATCTTCATAATGGATCTGCGCAAAGTAACGTCTGTCTTCATACTTTATCACAATATAACCTTTCTTATATATTTAACCTCACAAGCAATATTACCAGTGAATTGTATTTGAGCGTTGCATTATTCTATCGTTACATGGATTTTCCTTTCATTTCGTTGTACAGGCGAGCTGAATTAAGATCATTATCATTACATTGGGCGGTGGGAAACAATGAATATTAAAATGCGATATATGTATTCGGCCCCGTTGGCCGCAAGCCGTGGCTGTTACGTTACCGCTGTGTGCGAAGTGATTATGCTTTTGGAATTTTAGCGAATCTACTCGATAAGTTTGGGGGCGTAAATATAAGTTAATTCTTTTGCAGTTTCTTTGATGAATTTTTTTTTGGGGTAGGAAGGCAAACGAGCAGACGTGTCACCTCATGGAAAGTGATCAACGCCGCCCATAGACATACCGCAGTGCTATAGGCATTACAAAAGTTTTGCCGGCTTTTAAGAAATATGCCTATTTTTTGAAGGTTCCAATGCCGCATAGATTCGGAAACATCGCTGGAGGTAGCTGATTCCACAGGATAGTGGAGTATGGAAAAAAGTTATAGCTTATAGGTTATTTAATAGTTTCCTCAAAATATATCTTCGTCGTTATCGTTATCGTATATCGTTGTATACAATTACCGTACAACTAACTTTTAAGATTTTTAATTTTAATAGTAGTAGAGCTGTAGTAGCACAAATGGGCTGGTTTAATCGGGGAAGTACCATATCCTTATAGATTATCGTTGTGAATTGCTAGCATTTTAGGGCAACAGGGAGGTCCAGTTCCATTCTCCTTCTTTTATTTCCTTGTCCTCGCATTACTTCCACTAGTATGGTATGCCACGATAAAACTCGTGAATAACTAAAAATTATCTTAGTGTCATATTAAAATACATAAAATGGTTTAATACTTTCAAAGTAATATACGATAAAAACTTATTTCAATTTACAAATTAGAAGCGCATTTTCTCAGATGAAAAATAAAATTGAAATATAATTTCTTACAATTTCGAATGTTATTTCATTTTTATCCCCACACTGTATATATATGTGATTTATTTATGTAAACTTCGAGTCTCTTCCTTATTTCGTTTTGAAATAACACAATAGCCTCCCGCAAAATGGACGGTAGAAGGACAGGCACAAACACAATAATATTGTAGTTCCCCTTTCGCCTACAGGCATGTCTCGGGCACATCACAAAATGCGTTTTCTTTTACAGAACAGATTGAATAAAAATCAAATAAAAGTCTTATGCAGAAAGGTATAAATATAATAAAATATTTTAAATTTGATAAATAATCTTTTTTGCCCCTGAATGATCTCCAACAAAGAGAGAAGATGAGACAGTGTAATATATATATATATATATATATATATATATTCACACATTATTTCATCATTTTCGGCAATATATTTTTACTCGGTAATGAAAGCAGTATGTAATTCTAATGAGGATTCTAATAAGGTTTGAGTAGAGTGATGAGAAAGGGTTACAGAATGCGTAGGAGAAAATTTAAATTTTTTTTTATGTCAACATTATCATCAAAGTATCCGTGAAAGTAAGTTCTGATGTTAGATGGTAACTAGCTAAGTCGTAGGCTAATTCAATAACGAAATTGTCATATACGTAAGATATACATATGGTATGTAAACGTGTACACAAATACATTTTTGATGTAATTAAAGAATAATTAGAACACAAGAATTTTTAGAAGTCATGAGAACACACAAATAACCTTCAGAGACTTGAAACCTAAAGCTTGTTTTTTTACCATTTTTTTTAATGATATATCTTGCTTCTCTATATGTTGTGTGTCTGTATGTCTTGTTTGTATGTTCATCGACGTACGACTGTATCTGTAGGGGCTAATTGCAATACGTTTAGAATTTTTATTACTTCATTAAAAAAATGTAAAGGGTTTCAATTGACAGTTACTACTTACTATATTTCAATGGATGAAAATGGAAAACCATTCTGTTGTATTGTTGAGTAAAACAATTTTTTTATTTAAATTTAGGAATACGACGAGAGATTGGTTCAGTGGCGGGGCCCTTCGCCCACGAAGTCAATGGTCACGGGTTCGATTCTTGCATCGGAATAAATATATATATGGATTTATAAATATTTATTTTGAGTCTGGTAACCCCCCCCCCCAATCCGCAATTCCGTTCCTGTCCTTTCCTTTCTTCTCTATCCTTTCCCTTCCTCTCCGCCAATCCACGGTCTGCTGTGCCAAAGGATTCATGGGTAAGGGCGAGCTTAGTCGCAAGCGTGCCGACCGTCCCGTGTCTTACCTCAGCCTGCAGGGCTCTGCTGGGGCTGACTTTCATCCTTCCTTGCGGCTCGTGGGATTCACTCAGACGAATTTAACATACCTAATTTGTTAAAAAATGACGGCGACGTGGTTCGCCACCCGTCACGTCCTAATTCTCACGAGGGCGAGAAGCGACCAATGGAGAGCCGTTTCGCTGCGATGAATGGTAGCGGATGGAGCTCTGTGGTCTCTGCCAACCCGCGGGGGATAGGCGTGAATATATAAAAAAAATATTTAGGAATTATCAAACTTAAAAAAAGTATTGATTTTATTAAAATGGCACGGGTAACAAAAGTTATATTATATTTGTATTTGTTAAAATAAAATTCTTTTAAATATCCTAATCGATTACCAATGTGTGAACACCATATTCAGTTATTTCGTTTGATCCATTAAACGGGAGTGTCTCTCGCAATTATAAAAGGTCGGATCCCATCCAAGCAACGCGTCACTCGTATAATCATATATAGACTGATCACACCCCAATGTGTTTGCAAATCCCCGGTGTAATAGCGCTTTGAAATTATATTCAAATACATCTATCAAGGGGTCCGCCAATGGCGAGGTAAAATACATTTTATTGCTCGCTAGTTAGGTCGAAAGTGCATAGTTGGCTACACATTTAGATAACCTAGGCTAGGGTGCTCAAATTTAACAAAAAGACAAAGGCTACTGTCACAGCGGCGCGCTGTTTTATCGTTCCATAAAACAAAAGAATGGAATTCAATTGTAAGTTTGCTTTGGCGTTTTACAAACAGAGATCGTAAACAACGTTTTTTTTTTTCGTTATAATTAAGCGAACGTCTCTACGGCTACCTTAAAACGCAAGCTAAAAATATAGTTAGAATTAGTTTTTACGTTAATTTTAATTTTTTTTTGTGTAATTAAAAACAATTAATGAAGTTATATGGAAAGAGATTAACAATGAACAAGCGGTTCACCTGATGGTAAGTAATCTCTGTCATCAATGGAAATGTGCAATATTCGTCTGCATGCTGTAGACGGATACTTTGTCAAGAATGGCATATTATTTATCTGTAGCATGAATGGCCCGGCTCGCCCGGGGAAGTACCACAGTCCCGCAGAAAACTGCCGTCTGAGTGGTAACTTCGCTACCGCGATTTGGTTGTATTCCGGAGGCCCAACCCCCATAATGGCATTTTGCTTAAAGGCCGGCAACGCTTCTGCACTGCCTGTGGCACTGCGGATGTTTATGGGCGGCGTTGATTGCTTTCCATCAGGTTACACGACTGCTCGTTTGCCTTCCTACCACATAAAAAAAAGTAAACTTTATCTATTATTGTAACAAAATATCTTAAAGTTTTTAAATTCAGGACCTTTGGAAATTTTTAAAAATATAAATAATATTAACATAAATTGTGTATGTAGTTATATCAGCATTATTTTAGAGCATTTCATCTTCTGAAACAGTTCAAGAATATTAAACGGTAGAAATGGAGTTACATAGCATATCTTCCGCAAAATAAAAATGTAAAACGTGGTACGCATTCCTGAAGTGTTTCTCACCCCTGTTAAGTAATGGATAAGAGAGAAATATTTACCGATTGTTTTATAAATATATGTATATTCTGCATTATCTCATGGTCGTAGAGATTTAATATTTTGATTTCAACTACATGCTTATCTCTGGGCACCTAAGTATCACCTTCTCCCTATTGATCGCATACAATATTGGGCTATTCAAATCGCCGTTGAAAATGTTCTCTCTCCAGTCGATCGACGGTACTCATAGCAAAAATTGTGGCTCAAGTAGCGACTGCAGGAGTTCTTTAGGAAGCGGCCGCGCGTCCGGTTGATGTTAATGATTTTTGTTTTTGCCATGGCGACCTATTTCTAGAAATCTCCAAAGTATCAACACACACACATACATATGTTAAGTGCCTTAATAGTATAGTATAATATTTTGAGAATAATTCATAAATTTTTAACTATTCATAGTATTTTTTCGAACTACTTTGTCCCACAAAAAATGAAGACAGTCGTGCTAAATTGTCCGCTAAGCTACACTAGTTTAAGTGGCACTTTAAAAAGAAGTATTTTTTCATATTGCGGATATTTTAGTGCGCCCCTTGCAGGTCGTTATATCTTCGTCTTGTAATATACATATAATACCAGTTTCAACATTATCGCCTCCATCATAACAAAATCGTGATATTACACGAATAAAACAATCCGTTTTCGGTAATTTTGATCAAGTGTATAACGCCATGAATATTTGATGAGGCCGCTTGTTGCTCATTCTAACGTAATGCCCAAATTGTCGCAAAAACGAAGAACGAGTCTTTTATATTCAACATAAAAACGAAATCGAACAGCCACATTTTACATTTTCTGTTTTCGCTTTGAATTGGCAATGATTGAGGAGTAAATATATATGACTGATAAATAATAAAGGAGTCATTAATATAATTCAACGTCATTGTCATGGTAAAGTCAGTAAACGTTATAAATTATTTTGGTATGAGGCTCTTTGTATATTTTAACAAAAATTTGATTCGCAATCATGAAGTTTCTTTCTCCGTCCAAAAAAGGCTCTGCTAAAGGTAAAAACTACATTCGATGCTGCATTGTAGAGTGCCGGTGGTCCAATCGTGTTCGTCCATTATTTTATTTTTCCATACTTACGTCTGTTACAAAGGTAGACGACATATATGTAGTGTATTTTTGTAGGTTTTTCGGGACCGTTACTTTAATTATAAAAAAAAATAAAATATATATAAAATGCTTACTAATATCCTCATACCAGTATTTTCGGTGTACTATTATTGTTTTGAATCCCATATTCAGAATCAGAAATCTAGAAATCAGAATAATATCAAAATAGACTCGTAAGGCACACAAACATTTCTCCTATTACGGAAATGAATTCTACGATCTCCTGCCCAAGAAGGGAATATTTCGCCATTACGCCATTTAGGTTGTCGAAATTTCCATTAGGTAACCTAATTTCTCGTTTGTTATTTCTATATAAAAGTAATTAGTGACTTTATTCATTGAGTCACTATCATTGTAGTTTATATAGGATATAACCTAAAACATTTTACATTATGAAACGAATGATTTTACATTATAATACGCAGAAGTCTTGTTGAAGTTAGTTTTAATAAAAGTAATAAAACATAGAGATATTTCTGTTCGAGCGAAACCGATCTTAAAAATATTTTCCCTTCAAGTTAATTAAGAGTAGAGGAGTTATTATGAAGTTTAAAGTCTTGATTCGCTAAATGAGACTTCTAACGAGAGATCGGACAAGCTAAAAAGAGGAACTAGCAAGGTAAAGAAGTCTTAATTATTTTATATGCTATATAAAATATAGTTAGGTATTTATCATCTTCATCATTCACTTGCAGCAGTCCTCTGTTGGACACAAACCTTCTTCAATGTCCGCCATCTTGCCCAATCTTCGGTTTCTTGTGAAGTTAGTATAATTTCTGTGCGGTGTATTTTCCCATTAGATCCATCCAAATTTCAATCCGCCTGTTAAGTGTGGGGATTACAGAAAATTAGACTCATTTCTAAGGAAGATCGATGTCCACCAGTGGACTGAATAAGGGATCTCGGTAAGTAAAGGCTTGAAACGAAGGAAAACTACGAACCTAAAGCATTTTTTATAAAAAATACTCTGGTACAGTTTGATAGACCAGGAAATCACTACTCGCTTTTTAAAATAATCACCCCAGACTAATTAAATATATCAAAAGCTGCCTGTTTATGTGTATACGCATCTAAAACAATATACCTCATGAATTAAAACAATTGAACACAAGATTATTTAAAATAAGACTATATGAATGGTTAATAAATGGTAATATTTATAATATTAAGGACTTTTTTACTTTTAAAGATCGATCGAATGTATGTAATAGATAAATCAAATATAATTTTAATAGTACGTAAACAAACTATAATAAATAACGAAATATATAAAATAACGAAACTATAATAGTTTAGTTATGTATTTAGATCTTTAGGTATGTAATAATTAATGAATTTTGTACGCCATAAGTGACAATGTGATGAAGCTTCTATACGTCTTTTTTATCTTGTTATACCTCACATTATACGAATAAAGAATTATTATTATTATAAAAAACTACTGACGAGGATTTGAGTTTTGAAATCTTTACCAAGAATTTTATTTTAATGTGACAAAAAAACAACAAGAAGAACATTACTTTTTCATAAAAATAAGATCTATAACATTATAAAATATAAGAGAACAAAATTAATGAGAGAACTTTTAAAGTGTTGCTCTTTCACTTATATCGTAAAACGTAATTGTAATAATTGGTGCGTTTGCTCTAGTTTACGCATCTCTTTACAAAGAGTCAGTTATGTATGACTCGACCTAAATTCGACTTTTATCATTATTTATTCATTATTAGGTCTGAATGTACGAATCTGAATGTACGCAGAATGAGTAATACCGAATTATTTATTTTATAGGATACGAGCAGTTGTGTCACCTGATCGAAAGCAATCAATGCCGCCCATAGATATCGGCAGTGCCATAGGCAGTGCCGTTGTCGACCTTTAAGGAAAGTGCCATTATGGGAGTGGGAATGGGAGGGTGAGGGGGTAGAGGGAGGGGGAGGGTGTTTGGCCTCCGGAAGTCGGTCGTTCACCGCACGAATCGCGGTAACTAAGCTACCACTCAGATGCCGGTTTTCTGCGAGAGTGTGGTACTTCTCCGGGCGAGCCAGCCCATTCATGCTACAGACAAAAATTATCCCATTCTTGACAAAGCATTTTTATTAAGGTGAAACCTAGCTGAAATAAGGCAAATAAGTGATGGGTAATACCCAAATTTTTGACAAGTGCGTCCTGCCCGTAATCTCTAATAGTCCTGAATCGTGGACACATCAGTCTACTTCATAAGTTCAAAGTCGCTCATAGCGCTATAAAGAGGTCTTTACTCAAAGTTGATTTAGTGAAATAATCCGTCGGAGAATATGTTTATTATTATTAGATAGAGGGTATGATCTGTAGAGGTTAGCTGGCAAATACTAGATTAATTTAGCCGAAGATCGAGCTAGGTGCCGCATCTTAGGGGAGATCTACGTCTAGTTATGGAGTTCCCTAAAGTTTGAATGATGATGTCACAGTATGAAAATGTTTAGGGTAAAACATTTGCGAAATAGTAAACCATTTCCTTGAATAAAAACCAAATAAATAAAATGCTTTATACTCTGATAGAATAAGAAATGAAGATATAAGAGAGCGATGTGGAGTAAAAGAAGGTGTTGTGACAAAAGTAGAAAAGGGGATGCTTAGATGGTTTGGACATATAGAGAGGATGAATGAAAGACGACTGGCAAAAGAAATTTACCTTGCGAATGTGGATGGAAGGGCCGGAAGAGGAAGACCACGAAAAAAGTACCTTGACTAGATTGCTGAACTTTTTAAGAAAGGCCAGGTCAAGAGTACCCTCAACCGGCGGGCTTGCATGAGGAGAATAATGAGTGTGGAGGAAGCAAGGGAAGTATGCCGAGATCGTAGCAGATGGAGATCTGTGGTCTCTGCCTACCCTTACGGGAGACGGGCGTGACGATATGTATATATGTATGCTTTATACTCTTAATTCCATGCAAGAATTACTTTGTTGATCCGTGACTCTGAAAGCAGGCGATCAGTCACTTCACCATTTGGGTGTTTGTCAGAAGCGCGGGAAGGTGGGGGAGCCAATAATCACATTACACAGACATATTAATCCCTTCGTGTCCTTCGGCAGATGGGGTAAATTGTCTTCTTTGCTACTCCCCTCTCTATTCGCACCAGAGTAGTCAAATTATCAAAAAATTTTCTGCTATCATTGTTGTCTTTAAATATTTTATGATAACCGGCTCAGTGGTGATTTTTTTCCTTACTATAAAGAGCAGACAAACAAACATACGGGCAAACCGAATTACCGTTTTCGGAGTCAATAGTATTTATTTTGAGCCTGGGCGTCCTGCCAATCCGCTTTGGACAAGCGTGGTAGATTCAGAATCTATTCCTATGGAAATAGAAATAGTTTCGTACCCAGCAGTAAGACATATAATGGCTGAAAAAAAAATTCAAACCTGGGAACATCAATCAGTGAAAAATAAAAAAAAACGTGTTTCAAAACATCAGTACCTGGACTGTATGTACAACGATTTCCATTATTTTCAGTGAAACGGGCCACAGCGGGATCTGTTATTTCCAGGATGTACAGTTGTACACAAAGATATATTAGATGTCTTTACTTGTTTTGGTTTCCGCTGCAAAACACCGCTGAGCTCAATATAGGGCCATTGTTTAGACTCGGAGTTGAGTAAAGTATTGCTTTGATAAGATTTTGCTCTGCTTGTGACGTTAGTGTTTGCTGAGGTAAATAAAGAACAAATAACATTTGTTTCTCTATGAAAAATAGAGTAAGAGGTTTATATTTATATATTTTCAGAAGGCCAAATTCAATATGTCCTACTTTGTCTTCTTTTATCTCTCTTTATAAGAATCCTACATTCACCTGTAGACTGTTAAAGGATGATGATGGTATTTAACTTTCAAAACAATTGTGTTGTGAATATAGGCACGGAGTTTATTGCAGAATAGAGAAGCTTATCTGGAAAATAGCAAACTTTTAACTTTGGTTCTGTACCTACTTAATTTTTTTGTATAACCACATATCGACGCAATAAAGTTTCATCGCTGTACAAAACATTCTATTACTCGTAGAGTTGTGAGACTCAGACCATTCGCTTCAGTATTTTTTTCTGATTCGATTTAAAAAAAAGACATTTGGACATTTTTATCATTTACAGCGTTTTTATTTTTTGCGTTGTATGTTTTTTATATGAGATTGGAGGACAAATGAGCAAGTGTGCCGCCTGATCGAAAGCAATCAACGCCGCCAATAGCCAATTAAGTAAATTAAGCGAAGAATAGACCAGACTGCAAAAATATTTTGGACCCGGCACGGACACGATTGTAGCGCCTTCGATTTTGATGATGATATATGTAATTTTTTTGTGTCTGTAACACTGTTATTAACGCAGCTAGTGATGTTAAGATGGCGTCACGCTTACCGCGAGATTCGCCGGCGCCGTCGCACAGTGATGAGCGCGAGCCGATCTGACGTTAGCAACTGAAGCATATTCACGTACCATTGTATTACTGTGCAGTATTCAATGTACTCAATTATCTTTACAAGTTATTGATTTCTAACATCCGGCTCAAAGGACCAACTGTTCCCTGGTATTTAGGCAGCAAGTGACATAGTGCGCGTTCACTTTTCCACAGAAACTTTTACTGTAATTGTTTTTTTTTTCTTGTCTATCACAACATTAGCGATATAAATAAGCAGACAGGTCTATCACCCTTAGAAACTTGCGTTAGCATTTTCACCATATATCGAACGAATGAAATGTTTTCAGGGCTTACATTGTCTTATAGTGATCGAGCATTCGGGTCACCTTGTAGTAAGTGATCACCACCATCCATATACATCCGCAACGCGTTACATGCATCTCAGATGCGTTGCCGGCTTTTTGTCTTTTACCTAAGTCAGTCAGTTAATTAAGTAAGTCAGTTTAAGTCTATGTTATACCTTGTATTTTTATAGTATTAAATATAGTTTTTAATTCTTTTTTGTTCAAATAAATTCATGTAAAATGGAACGTCGTTTTAAAACCACACAAATGACTTAACGCATTTCAATGAAACAGGGAAGGTCCTATGTTGGGCGCCAATTAGACGGGTTGAACTAGGTTAAAGAATAAAATATACAACATGTTTCTCTGCTCAATGAGTAGAGGTTTTGACTGAGCCATGTAATATGTACTTACGTTTGTTACTACATAAGGAAATAAATTAATTTATCTATCTATGTAACATATAATTTAGATAGGTATAGTAAGCCGGGCAGAACCTTGTATGTACACAAGATATCTTCTTGTGCAGTTATGCAGTTATATTTGTTTTGTTTAATTTAATTTTTCATTATTACACCTGAACTCCATTATGTACAAAGGCCGCATAATGAACGATGAAGTCCGGAATAACGACCGAACAAAAGATCACCAGCGCGTTTTTTCCCGTGTCGCTTTATTTTTATTTCTTAGCACAATTAGTTTATCAAAGAGTCATATTATGAGCAAGCAAAATTTTCCTCATTATTCTACTTTTTTAAGAAGTCTAGATTTCTTGTTAACGATTCCAACTAAGTTAACGCTTATGCTAGAAATATATGGGTCACATAGTAAACTCAAATTCAATCGATGTGGTTTGTAGCTCTTAAACCATAAAAAAGGTTACCAGCGCAAAAAACATTGAATAATATTTACTCAAGCTAATTTTTAGCTAAGAAAGCCTATATGAAGTTGGTGTTATGTTTTTTCTTGTTTTTCAGTTGTCAAAATAAACTACGCAATTAGCTCATCGACATAAAGCAACTTTTCTTATTTTTCATGACATAAATTACATTGATTAGCTTTTTTGATTAACATTCTCTGCCATAGAGACAATTTGTTTAAGATGTCACTAATTTCGCTTATTTATTACGTAGCATAAACGGGCAAATCTCTCGCAGAAACCCAAAGTTACTGTGCTTTATTTAGTGGGCTACAACATATTTTTTTTTTAGTTTTTTGTTATGGGTTAGGAAGGCAAACGAGCAGGTGGGTTGCGGGTTCGATCCTTGCAATGTTCCTTGGTTAACAAATTTATGTTGGTTAATACGTATATCTGCGGTAGATATTTATTCTAAGTCTGGTTCGTCAATTGTCTTAGACAAGCATGGTGGGTTAATGAAGCCCGTTCCCAGGAGTGGGATATATTTGGGTTGTCAAAAAAAAATCTATAGATCAGTTATGAGAGTTGGAAACAAGTTCTAAACGGTTATTTATGTATGGAGGAGTAGACTGTAGATTTAAGTTACGTTTAACTTTTTGATGTAGTTACAAAATTTTTAATTTACGTGCATAGGAAAACGTGCTATGTAAGCGACGATTGCTTAATAATTTCCTCATCCGCACTTACATAAAAGCCGCATCAGAACGTGTCAAAAGCATTAAATCACTGGACCAACGAGGGCGAGGTGTTAAATCGAGCAAAAAAGCGCTTTGCAGCGCAACCGCGACCGCAGGCTTAGCGCTGTTCACGACACTTTGGCGAAACTACGATAGGCAACACTTTTTGCTCCCGCCTTATTTCTGCTTTCCACCGTTTTGTGGTTTCGAACTAATGTAAACATGACTTTTCAATCACCATCGAATTATAATAGTAAAGATCTGCAGAATGCCATTTTTAAAATACCGATTTCCTAACTCGCTCGATTTATAATCGATCTTAAATTAACTTACATATAAATTTCACTTATAACAAATCCCAAAAAAAAATCCACAAAGCATACAAAGTATTAAATACTGCATCGCTTTGCTTTATACATCAAATAATTGTTATCAACCAAATTAACGAAATTTATTGAACTCAAGTTGACGTCCAAAATGCGATAATGTCAAGAAGACGTTCTGATGTAAAACACATCTATCAAAGTAATTGATATTGTTTTGATTTCATTACTGATATAATAAAAATATCTTGCTTACATACACGAGTAAGCAAAAAATAAATAAAAACTTTTTTATTTAGCGTAAAGTCCCTAAGAGAGGTCCGAACATAGCATTTCTCTGGTGGATATGATTTGAAAAGTAAGAAATCCGACAGAGGACCTAAACCAGAGATGTAGTTCTTCGAGATAGCAATAAGAAATGACAACAGGCTGTTCGGCGATCCGAAAACCATTAGAGAAGACGAGTGCCGGAGTAGAGACCGCGTCTTGGGAAACGTAGAGTGGGTCGCCATATGGCCAGATTGAGTGATGATCTGCATGGCAGCTGGCACAAATTGGATGCGTACGGGAGATCGGACTATGTTTTAAGTTCAGTCTTATGTTCAGCATTAGAATACCACAGGCTATTGATGATGATTCTTTAGTGTATGAAGTAATGATGCATCAGAATATAAATAAAATGCTTTTAAGAATTTTTTCCAAAGATACGACTCAATTGACTGGGTAACAAAACTTTCGTTTACGGAGTCAATGTTATATGTTCAATTTCTGCATTGGAATATATATTATATTTATATGACCTACATACATATTATTTATTCCAAATCTAGTTACCAAGGCAATCCATCTTCAATAAGCAAGGAAGCCGATGCTCAGCAAAATGAAATATATATGAGCTATATTAATAAAATACCGAAGGAAGAACTATCCAGTCATTAAATCAGGCAGATTTTGTATTTGCAACGACTGAAATAGATATTCTATTCTAATTTAATTATATTATTGTCATTCAATTTGTTTCCGGCTGTCTGTACCTTTTGATCAGACACATAACACGTGCAACTATTTGCTAATTGATCAGATCCAGAAACCGTTTTAGAGCAGGTTCACTGACGAATTATTTATGTCGACGGCAATATATAATATAATAATTACGCGACAACTGACAACTGATAATTAACTAAGTAAACTTGGCACATACACTTGTAATGTTGATCTATATCGTTTCAGAGCCCATCTATGTCTTATTTTTGGACACGGGGAATGTTTTTATATCTAAACCTATTGCATAAAACATATTAGCACTAGTTTTAATAATTTTTGATTTGTTTGATTTTGTGAAGGAGACCTAAATTCAAAAAGTTACATCCCCATGATCTGGATTGATGGCGATTTAGTACGATGCGTTGTTCCTGAGAAATTGTTTATGCACTACTACCATGTGGAGTCAGCTACTTCAAATGTGTTTCCGAACCGATATTCGTGTCGGTTGAGAAACACCGCTGGAGGTAGCTGGTGTCCTACTTTAAAAAAAACATAAACGTAAAGGCTGGCAACTAACACATTTGCGACGCCCATGGTGTTGCAGATGTCTATGGGTGGCGTTGATTGCTTTGTATTAGGTGACACGCTTGCTCGCAGGCTACCTATCCCTTAAAATACCTTAGGGTTAGATAAGAGTAATGAGAGGCGAAGCGGGAACTAATAGGGATGGAAGAAGGGATTTCGATCCTTTCCCTTACCATACGAAACTTGATAACATAATATAAAAAAGGCTACCACTTAACGTTATTCCGTGGTAATGCAGAACTTCCCTGGTAGAACCGGCCCATTAATACCGCGATGTTGTTTCTATACAAATATTAAAATATAAAATGACCCGTTGTTAGCCCATTCATAATGGGATACGTTATCGATTGAATTAATGTATCATACACAATGTTTACTGTCGCTAAACACTCACGGGAAATGGAATGCTCTCGAAGTTTAACGCTTTGTGTATATACCTATATACTGTATCACTTGTCTTTCGTTTCGCTACGATGAATGTGAGAGCAAGGATGGATGAAAAGATAGATGAGTGTGAAGGAAGCGAGAAAGGTGTGCCAGGATCGTTGCGGATGGAGATCTGTGGTCTCCGCCTAACCCTACGGGAGACAGGCGTGACGATATGTATGTAGATTATTAATGGAGTCAGGCGTTATTTTGCGGAAATCCATCACTATGTGGACAGTCAAAAGTTTTACTAAGCTAAGATCCGTGACAAGCAAAACAATAACTGAAAATTAATCCGAACCGAAAATCGGCCATCAATTCTCCACCCATCAACCACTATACACAACACCAAACTTACACTACCACTTTTCTACGAAAAGTGACTTTTCGATTGTCTTCCGTAGATTCTACTATACCTGAAGATGCTTCGTGTTGGGGTGAAACACGTGTCGTTTACAAGCTGGAAAAGTGGTAGTGTGTGTTTGGTATTGTATATAGTGGTTGGTGGGTGGAGAATTGATGGCCGATATTCGGTATGTTATTGGTTTAAGTTCCAAATAAATCCACTTCATCCAGCACAAAAAACACACATTATTAATTTTCTGTTATTGTTTTGCTTGTAGCGGATGTTAGCTAAGTAAAACTTTTGACTGTCCACATAGATATGTATGTATGTATGTATGTTACTCCATTCATAATTGGATACGTTATCGATTGAATTATTGTATCATACACAATGTTTACTGTCGCTAAACACTCACGGGAAATGGAACGCTCTCGAAATTTGACGGTTTGTGTTTACCTATCTATTATCACTAAGTGTTTTGTAAATACGCATCGTACACTAAATTAGATACTATGTTTTAGAGCCTATCCACACGACGTCTTTTTGCGACGTCGTTCGCAAGCACGGGTTAATGTCGCGTTTCACGTAATACTTCTGCGTTTGTTTACAAACACGCTGGCGACAACTATTTTGGACATGCATCGACGCGTACGATTAGTCTTTCTTTTTCGTTCATACAAACGCCAGATTCAATTTATATAAGTACATAAAGGTATGTGAGTTGATTCGTTATCATTTTAGTATTGATCCGCTCGATCCCGGCACACCTTCCTTGCTTCGTCCATACTCATTCATCCTTCCTCTATCAATTCTCGTCCTCGTGGGAATCAGGAAGTGATGGGCGGCGAACCACGTTGCCGTCATTTTTTAACAAATTAGGTTTATTAAAATTCATCATAGTGAATTCCTACGGACCGTAAGGGAGGATGGAGGTCAGTCCCAGCATAGTCTCGCATGCTGAGCGCATTTTAGCAAAATTAATTTTTGGGTTTCTATATATATATAATTATAGGTATATACATATAAGTGAATACTTTAAAAAAATAAAAGCAACTTTGAACTTGTAGAGTAGACAGACTATTCACATTTCGGCATCAGAGATCACCATAAGAGAGTACAGGCAGGACGCACATATTTATGTATATTACACGTTTTTCTATTTCCACAATCCAATTGCAACTGTTATTTGTATGTAAAAGTATTTTTTTTTATTTGGGTAAGAACGGACGCTTTTATTTTCTCCTGTGGGACGCCGTAAAGGTAAAAAGCTTGATGTTTAGAAAAGTATATTTTTTTTTTGCCAAAAAACTTCATAATGGTAATTGAAAAACTTAAAAATTTTCATACTGGGAAATGTTGGAATTTGTAAAAGCCGGCATAGAGCTGTATACTGAACCTTATTAAATTTAAATTTAATATCTCAGTCTTTGAAAATTTATATAAATAAATAATTTCTGCCGATGCCCTGGAGAGAAAAAGAAATGGAAAGAAGTTGGACGTTCGCATCCCTTTTATTTTGTGACTGAGTAGTACTAGAAGATCTTACTGGTCTAGTAGCTCTATTAGTACTAGAGTCTGTAGTCACGACGCGCCATCCGCACCATAGGATGGATCTATTTCATCTATTAGCAGGACGTCTGGGTCTCCTTGGATTTACTTTCACAACTAGGTGATACATTTCACGCACCATTCACACTATCTCGTCGTTTTCCCATAAAATGTTAATATATTAAGTTATTTAATAATTTATACATTAATATCGCTGTGGCAGTTAAAAGCGAATGGAATATAGCGAAACTGAAGTATATTTCCAAGTGTTCTGTATTCATCGAGAAGAGATATTTCTCGAAATATAGCAGACGCAATTTTGTTTGTAACTAGACGCTATTACTTTCCTTAGTGACATTTTCCCCAGATTTTCCTGATATAATATAATATAACGCAAGTACTTTCAGCCGTCGTCTCCTTTGACTGTTTTGGTAAATTCAAATATTTATTACTAACTTATATTTTATGTATAATATAATCATCACCGTTATCTCTGCCCTTTTTATGGGATAGGAAGGCAAACGAGCAGGCGTATTACCCAATGGGATGCAATCAACGCCGCCCATAGATATCCGCAGTGCCTGAAATGTTGCCGGCCTTTGAGGAAAGTTTAGGCTTGTTTTTTGAAGATTCCAATGTCGTATCGGTACGGAAACACCGCTGGAGATAGGTGGTTCGACGGAATAGTGGTGCGTGAAAAGAAGTTTCTTGAAAAACGCATCGTACTGGATCGCCACTCATCTAGTTGGTGGGAACGAAACTTTATCTTGTGACGAGTTGTACAGTAGTGGAATTCAGCGGCTGGGATTATGTCGGACAATTCCTCGAAGCACTCCCCATTGTAATATCGCTAGAAGATGCTGAGAGATGTGATATGCCTCCGCAGTTCTAACAAATCTAGCTGTGCCCTGACTAAGAAGCGAAAACTTTGCCATTGTGCCTTTTGGTTTATAAATTCAAACGATACATATATATGCCCAAACAAAATTACATTACCGAAGTAGATTGGACAAAATATATTTATTTACAAGCGCAAAATTAAACAGAATTTCCCATTACATTCAGTGTTACAAGTTTCAGTCAACCCGGGCCGTACGCTCCGTGTAGGTACCGCGACCTCTTAAGTGCCACCTCAATCTCCCGTACAATCGCCTACGTCGACCCCTCCTGACTCCGCCACTTATTTTTGCGCTGTACACCTTTTTATAAATCCACTTACTTTCATGTCTACGTGATCAAAATATTCAAGTATATATATTTTTCGCCAGGAAATTAAAGTTCCAAGAACTTGTAACGTGTTGTAGTTCGTTGGCATGGTTACAATCATATTTAGTGGAGGTTAGTTTAAAGTAATTTAATGTAAACTATTATTCCATCGAAACGTAAATTTGATCAATGAAATCTTTAGCAACCGTTGCTATGGATAACAATCAACATAACAACCGTGTTAATGCGTAGGTTTGTGTAGATGGATGTTAGCGTTGATGGTACTATGCAAAAACGCATAGAGAACATCATTTATATGTATGAGGTTGATTAATTGAGGAGTTTTTCATAAACAAAAATCATTATTCGAGATTTTTTTATTGGAAATGAGTGCAAATGAGCGGGCGTAACGCTTGATGGCAAGCAATCAACACCGCTCATACACATTTGCGACATCATAGGTATTACAGGAACGTAGACGGCCTTTAAGGTAGGTATGTATAGACTTATTTTTTGAAGGTTCCAATGTCGCACGGTTCTGAAATACCGCTGAAGGCAACTGACAAAATATCATTATTTATCTTTAAACATTCCCATCACACCGTCGTTCGCATTAGGATGAAGCTTATTCCATTCTCTTAGCAACTTACCTCAAAACAAGTACCATACCACCATCTGGATGGTTAGCTTACCACCATGTCATCAGTCATAAACTGACACAAACGTTGCAACTAAGGAACGATTATAATAACATGTGGTATGACATTGAGTTATTCAAGAAGAGAGCAAGAGTTGAATACTCCTCATTCACGAAAGCCTGACATCGTATTTGTAATAACTCCTGGTGTTGCGGATAATTATGGTCGCTGTTGTTAAGTGATCCATTACAATCAAGTGACCAGTATGTATTCTCGTTTTCATTCTCTGCCAATAAAAAAATATACAATTTATTCTCTATTAATATTTTTTTATTGGGATAGGAAGGCAAACGAGCAGGCGTGTCACCTGATAGAAAGCAATCAACATAGACATCCGCAGCGCCATAGGCAGTTCGGAGGCGTTGCCGACCTTTAAGGAAAGTGTCATTATGGGAGTGGGAACGGGAGGGGAGGGGGAGAGGATGTTGGTCCTCCGGAACTCAGCTGTAGTAAAGCTACAACTCAGACGCCGGTTTTCTGCGGGAGTGTGGTACCCCGGGCGTGCCGGCCAAATAAAAAAATACAGACAAATAAAAAATATTTGATATACATTTGCTATCTGTACTTATTATTTTGTTTTATTTAACAAAGTTGTTTTTCCATTTTGCAAGAATCCATTTGCGAAGCGATATACGTAGTTCTATGTTTGTATTTCTTTGTAAAGTCCAATTTAGTTTATAACTGTCGCGTTCAATTTCTTCTTTTATTGACACGGGTCGGGTAGGCTAGAAAAATGTTTTTATCACGCGAAAGAGCAGTTTCATCCGATTTTCAATTATTCTGACACACTAAAGTAACAGTGTTGAACTAACTTGAAAATTGGAGTCGCGAAGTTCGGAGGAATATTATATAAGGTTTCTTGAAATTTTATTTTTCAAAAATTAATTTTGGACCTTGTTGTTGTCTATATTATAATATATATATTTTATTAAAATGAAATTGTTTTCTACATGGTATATATTACCCGCCGTTAGATATAAGTTTACAAAAATATTAATCAAATAATTAAAAAGTAATTTTAATTTTAATTTTAAATTAACACATTGAGTGCCATGTTAATTCTGATGGAAATCCTGTTTACGCGCCTTAAAAGCACTGGTATTGCGGTGTAGCAATGTACAAAATACACTACTAACAGATTGAAATTTATTCAATACACACACGTTGTGTAAATGCGATACAATATGTTAGATACCTCCCAAAAATAACTGTTTTTATCTTTACTGTGTTCTAATAAAATCAATTAAACTGCCTTAATACAATTCTTGTGATACATAACAATTAACTAAATATTCAGCAGATACTTAAAATAGTCTTTTTTTTATATATATTCACGCCTATCCCCCGCAGGGGTTGGCAGAGACCACAGAGCTTCATCCGCTGCCATTCATCGCAGCGAAAAGGCTCGTCATTGGTCGCTTTTCTCCCTCGTGAGAATCAAGAACGTGACGGGTGGCGAACCACGTCGCCGTCATTTTCGACAAATTAGGTATATTAAATTCGTCTTAGTGAATCCCACGAGCCGCAAGGGAGGATGGAGGTTAGCCCCAGCAGAGCCATGCCTGCTGAGGTAAGGCACCATAGTACCCGGGGGAGCCCGAACCCGGGATGATCGGCACGCTTGCGACTAGGCTCGCCCCTAGCCATGCATCCATTGGCACGGCAGAGCGTGGATTGGCGGAGAGGAAAGGAAAGGATAGAGAAGAAAGGAAGCGGCAGGAAAGGAAATGCGGATTGGGGGGTTTACCAGACTCGGAATAAACATTTATAAATCCATATAAATATTTATTCCGATTCGGGAATCGAAACCGCGACCATTGACTCCGCGGGCTGGGGGCTCCGCCACTGAGCCAATCGGTCGTCGTTTTTATTAGTTTTATATCATATTTCACGTTGACAGTCACCGGTGGTTGACGCGGTGTGAACGAAAACTTCAGTGTAATCCACCGGTGGCTGAAGCGGTCTGAACTGAAAGCTCAGTGTAAGCCACCGGTCGCTGACGCGGTCTAAATTGAAAGTTTATTGTAAGCCACCGGTGGCTGACGCAAGTCTCACCCCTGAGCCTATAGGCTCTATAGGCTGGTCTATAGGCCATAGCCATATAGATCTGTAGGCCATAGTACTTACCACTAGCAGAATATTTTGTTAAGATTATGTACACAGTTAAAACTTAATGGCTATTAACTATCAAACATATAGACCAGTTAGTACAGAAAATTGCTCGCGGGTATTTTCCATACAAAACATAAATTGTAGAGGACGGTACGGTACGCGGGCTGTTTCTAAGAGCCTTGTATTCTGCGCTGGGACCTTTGTTGTGTGCCATTATAATTCTCATTATTTAGAAGGGGAAATTTAAATATGGCTGTTTATATTGCGCTTGTTGTATGTTCGTAAATGAAGTGCCTTTACGTGAAATTTCGTTCGACATTGATGTTTTTCGAGCCGATTTGGTTACGACAATTTTGTCTGATCATCTTCCAACTTTTGAATGGAAATACTTGATTAGATGTGATTGAAAAGTTCAAATATTCATCATTTTATCTTTGATACAATGGGCTTACAATCACGAAACGGAGAATTTCTTCATGGGTCTATAACTCTAAAGCAAATACTTATTTCAGAAGCGAAAAAATACCCTGTTTTTTTTTTCAATTGTTACTATTAGTATTTATGTATCTTGTTCAAATTTTCAATCGTTAATAAAATTCTTTTTATTCATCCACTCAAGTTTATATATATATTTTTTAAACTTGTAATGGATGACACTTCATGTTCATACAGTTTTTTTTTTCAAATATTAATTCATTTATTAAACTTCTTAAATTAATTTTAGTTTTATATGAGAAAAAACAAATTTTATACGTAAGATAATTAGCAGAATATACGATAAGTTTAGAAATAAATACCTTCAATGGTGAAGCGTGTAGATCGCTGGAAAAAAGGAGAAATTAACATTATTTTTTTTATAATACTTGTTTACTATTGAATATGCTTCGTTGTTGTTTTTTCAACTTTTATTAGCGTAACTTCTGTGTTGGTCTGAGCACATGTAAGTCATGTATTGGGATTGACAATTGTCTCAGTGAAAGAACCACATATTTAATGAAGGTGTTTGTTTACCTCGGCCAACTCGGGTCTACATAACGAGGTATTTCCGGGAGCGCGAAATTCAGAAAGCTCTACAAAGGGGGTAGGAATAATGACCTCTTTAATGTATAGACTGTACCTTATTTTCATAGCGGCGCTCTCGCTAATGGCATGGCAATTCTTGAATCTCTGAGGCAATATCTCTCATACTATTGTATAATAATGTAATAGATTATTTATAAGAAGAACAATTTTAACAACTCTTTGGCCCAAGACACAACTTGAGGATGAGCTAATGGTAAAATTACAAATGTAAAGGGTTTTTCTTAGAGGTAATGGACAGTAATTGGGGGGAGAGTAAAGTAAGGGAAATAGTTTTTCGGCTCTTAACCCTAACCGAACAAAGGCTTCTTTGGAGCCGTTCTCCGGAGGAGTTGGTGCATTCAAGATTTGGTACAGTCACTCTGCAAAAAAATAAAAAATTTCATATGTGAAAAATTTCATAAAAAACTTATGATTTTTAAGTTTACACTCCTGTCGGCAGTTCTCATGACTGCCTCCGCTTTATTTATAGATATTTATTATATTTTATCTCATTATTTTTTATTAAAATTTATATATATCATATATATATAAATTTTAACATTTTAGTCAGTATTTTAAAACGATTATACTATAGTCCACCAGTCGGACATCGTGTTTATAAACATGTAAGAGGATAAATAAGCACACATAGCAGAATACATAAGACGATCGATAATATTAGACATGCTTTACGATTTATCCAATTACAAATAAAGGATCCAAATATTGGTCTAGGATAGAAAGATAAGACGGACGAGGAATTATCTATTTTCACTTTTTAAAAATACGATAAAACGTGTTGATTTGGCAGATCGATATGTAATGTCAATATACTATTCTAAAATGATATAAATTTTTAAATAGTTTATAGAAAATATGTTCACAAAAAATCGATTTATTTCAATATAAGATAGCACGATAAAGAAACATTTATCGATTTTCAATTTCAGACATTATCGATTGCACTTTTATAAAAACACGACATAGTGTGTCGGTTCAGTAGATATCAGTCAATTAATTGATCAATAAATTACTATATAATATTATATAATTTAGATGAAATATTTAAATTATACTTTATAAATCCAAAACTACAATTTTTCTAACAAGATACTGGTTTTGGAAATTGCATTTATTATTTAAATTCTCGTCTTATATAATAAATGCAATATAAGTGAGTTTCGCAATTTGACTGGTCACATTTGATGAAAAACTGATATCTTTTAGAGTGGATGTGTGGTGAAATAGCGGAGTCTTAGCAAATATAATTTAAATTCGTCCCTCTTATAATCTTTATTTTTTAATATCCTCAGAAAAATGAATGCTGTAAGTTAATATCAATAGTTCAATTTATAAGGATAGGACTAATGATTTGAACCATATGTTTTTAAAATCAATTAATATTAGCTTAGTTGAAATGAATAAAAATAATTACAATAATATGGAAATAAGGGTAATCTTTTAAAAAATAAATGAAAGATTGAATATTTACTTGTTTTTAAAATTCTTCCGAGCTAATAATGTTATAATGAATCTGATGGACTAAACCAAGTTTTTATAAGAAAGTTTAAAATTTACTTATCCATCCAATTATGTAACAAAAAATATCAATTTCTTTTTTTTTCACCAGTCATCGTGTCAGGCGGTGCTGTGTAAAACCAATATTGACTTAGTCCAACGAGAACGAATGGACGAGCGTGCCGCTTGGGTGATCGCGGAGGAAGTGGCCAGTTTTTTTATATTGTTGGTCTAGCGATCATTTCTTCTCGATAACTGCTCGGATGTTATTACGGGTGATGTCAAGGATAACGAACTCGATATATATATTTTTTTTATTTTTAAGGTGTAAATTACATATCTGGCTAGTAATATGTAGACGGCAGAAGACGTATCTGATGTAAATAAAAAATGAGGTATTTTGGTTTTATATACCATTTAAGTCCGAAAATAAAACTCGAATGGTGTCGGTCGTTTTTTAAAAGAAAAAAAAAATAACTAATAAAATAGTACCGTAAATAATAAATCAAAATACATTATTTTCTATTTACAGCAAATACATTTTCTGTCGTCAATATTTATTAGTTTAAATAATATTAGTCCAGTTATATCGAGGTGGTTAGTGTTCCGACAAGGTAATGCCCTTTGGGAGAATGTCCGTGTCCAACAGTGCACTGTCGCAGGATGATGATTATTCTTGTGGGAAACGTATAAAGCCTTAAATGTATAAGAAAACAACACAGAAGAAATGTTTAGAATTTCTTCTTACAATTTTTTAACGCAGAATTCGGATGACTTATATTTTTTTGTAAATTAAAACATATTTTTTGATATGATTGGAAGCTTTATAAGCAATGTTCAGTTGACGTAGTGATATACTACATGAAGGAATTTGTTTGTTTTATATATACCATGGCTTTTGAACTCAGTAACTTTCACAACGTAACAATATGGTCATCGGAATAAATAAAAAAATACATCGGAAATCACATGAGATTTAAAATCGACGAAAAGTTTGGTCAAACGTGACAGATTCACCACTTTTGCAAATACAACTTTTCGAAACGAATAAATTCCGTTGAAACAGTTCAATTTAGAACTTTTAATACAACTTTAAATCATTTCAATAAATGCAGTTTTTATTTACACCAACCCTTTTTTGTATTTGCTCTGTTCTTGTTATGTCATGTCATGTATATTAATAATTTAACGTGGTAAAAGTTGTTTTGTAAGATCCATTTTGGGTCGCTGCGCCAACAAAGTTAATTAATATTTTCAGCCACAGGTTGACTGATTGAGAATGCTAAGTGGCATTAAACCCGACATTTTGTACAAAAAAAGATTAAATAAATAAAAATAATATAATATTTGTTTAGATAGTTAAAAATTGTAATTTAACAGTACGCAAGATCGGTTTCATACGCAACCCTAGTTAGAATAAACGATACATTTGTATTTACGATTTACGACGAACCTCATTTTAAATTCGCTTTGTGGCCGACACGACACGCTTTATTAGTCCATCGATAAAGGACCGCAATCGGAATTATTCACTCGGGACCTATCATCGGTTCGATTCAAACTGAGTCCCAAGGCCCGCCTGTAATTACGTCGCTTATATTCGCCGCAGGGCAAGGGTTTGTGGGCCGTAGGTAAAGTAGGTAACTATCACATTGCCTTCAGATAGTTCCCACGGGATGGTCAAATTGTTAACGCACATACAGACGTGTCGAAGCTCGCGGGCATACTTGTTCATCCCTTTGTTACATACTTGTAGTTAGGGTAACCATAAATCACTAGAATTTATATATAATACAAAATAGTTGTTAAACTAGTCGGCCGCGGTCAAATTCTATCTAATTTTACTTTACTTTATCGTTCTGCTTACATATTATATATGTATGTTTTGATTGTATTATGTATATAGCGGTATTTCTGGATCAATACGATATTTGAACCATCAGAACAAGCCTACTTTTACCTCAAAGGCCGGCAACACATTTGCAATACCTACATGTAGTGTTGCACAGGTTTATGGGCAGGGTTGATTATTTTTCATCGCGCAACACGATTGCTCGTTTGCCTCGCTATTCCATAAAAATAAATAGTATGTCACCAGCCAACATAGGTAGAGCCACGTCACAGACGAATACTTTGTCAAGAATGGCATATTATATGTCTGTAGCAGAATGGGCCGGCTTGCACGTAGAAGTATCACACTCCCGCAGAAAACTGGCGCCCAAGTGATAGCTTAGCTACCGCGCTTTTCTACAGTGAGCGGCTGAGTTCCGGAGGCCCAACACGGAGGGTGTTGGGCCTCCGGAACTCACTCTCATAATGACACTTTCCTTAAAGGTCGGCAACCCTTCTGGTGTTGTTACAAAGAAGAATTTTACTAATGTTTATACCATAGCAAGATTTTTTACATGTTATAAAACACATCTATTTCCTAATTTTTTTATTGCAATACTAATTGGTCACCCTTTTTGAGGAAGGATATCATATTTGATTTCAATAGATACTGATAGACTTCCGATTATATCGGTAAGTAAGTGACCATTGCTACTTTTGTTACTAAAATGTGTTGGAGTGGATGCAGAACAGGCAATAGTTAACGCTTTCGAGAAAGTGGAATGCTCTCGTATTACAGATGATATAAAGGCAACTATAGACTAGGGTGTAACGATTATATTAGTTTCAGTACTCAATTCACAGCCCATATATGTATCTTCTACTGTTGAGCACGGGCCTCCTCATTTCTGGAGGAATGGACATTAACCCCCACCACGTTTGTCCAATGCGGATTGGCGGGGTTACTAAACTTGGAATAAATATCTGTAGGCCATACATATATTTATTCCGATGCAGGGATCGAACCCGCGATCATTGAGTCCGTGGGCGGGGCATCCCGCCATTCAGTTGGTCGTTGTACGGCCTACCCATACCAGTTCGCGTTAAAAAACAGCCCAGCGCGTATGATGAAGAAGGGAAAGAGAGCATATTACACCTGGGGCTTCACTGCTAACAGACATGAAATCAAATACCCCGGTGATCTGATCTTCCAGATTTTATCCTAAACAGCACCAAGCGGGGGCGTTTCCAGAAATTCTGATACCAAGTATTGTAAGATGTATTACAGTATTGGTAGTACGAATTTTATGTAAAAGAAATACTAAGATAAGTACAAAATGACGTATTTTGGTTTTATTCACCATTTGAATCAGAAAAAAAAACTGCCTCGAATGGTTTTTAATTTTTTAAATTCTTTTAGAAAACGACCGAGACCATTCAAGCAGTATTTTGTCTTGATTCAAATGGTATATAAAATCAAAATACGCTCTTTTCTAGTTACAGCAAATATGTTCTCCGTTGTCGATATGTATATATACGATATGAAGAATAGGATAAGATCACTTTCGATTGAAGACTACAAATTCTCGAACAATTATTGCATTGAAGTATTAAGGAAGCGAGTGTAAGTGTCAATTAAAGGAGGGAATCGTGTGAACTTATGAATTGTTTTAACATATATTTCCCTTTTCTATCTATATAGCATACCCTAGTGTGTAGTGGGTTTAATTTTGTTTGTTCGGGACGCGCGGCACCGCGTGAGAATCTCCCGAGTTGTATGGGCGTGACATCGAGAACTTTTTTGTCGACCTTTATTTTTCTTTTGTAAAGCTAATGTCGAGTTTCGAGTATCGATAATGGCTGCACTCCGTGACCATGACAATGCAAGACCGTGGGACTGGCGATCTCCATTAAATCATACTCTGGATTCCTTCTATATACGCGTTGTTTCGGTGAAAAATCGTAAGCATCGTTTTTTAAAAAAAATATGTTTTTAAAACCCAGTTTTTGGGGAAATGGATATTAACTCACAACGCTATTGAGACTCGGAAAAAATATCTATTTTCTATACATATAATTTTATATGATGCGGAAATTGAACTAGAGACCATTGAATCCGGGAGCTGCTAAGCCAAGTCTATCAAACGTTAGAAATCAGATGTTCATCAATAATTTATGTAATATTTGTATAGCATGCGCATATTATTCTGAATTGGTATTTGTGGTTGTTATTTATGTGTTTTTAAAATGAGTGTGAAAAACTCAAAGCATATAGAAAATTCTAATGTGTAGGTACATAATTTCCGTTTATTAATATTTCTTCCCATTTCTGGAGGAATGGATGCCTGGTAATCTCCCTACCCGCAATGGAGACGCGTGGTGGGTTAACGTTCCATGAGAGGCCCATGCTTAGCAGTGAGACATATGTATATGGGCTGTATGTAAAAAGCTATATATGTATACTAACCCCGATGCAAATACGTCCGTAGTAAATTCGCCACAGACCCAATTATGTCGTGAATTAATTACTTTTACGTATTTTCCAATTCAATATTCATTATTTTCAATATTTATATTTCATTTATTTGGTGTTTTTAAATAAATAAATATACTTAGTCACCAGTGGAGTGCCCAGTCTGTATGTCAGCAACAAACGCATACAAAACGCATTTCGGCTTGCATTCCCGATAATTCGTCACATAATCGTTTCATGGTATTTATCGCAGCGTTGAACTTTTTGAAACCTTCACGGAATATTATAAACAATTGCGTATTCTGCGAAAACGTGAAATTGCGTCGTACTCCAAATAATAAAGTATTTTTAAATAATAAATATTTATTAAAGTGGTATACATTATTAAAGTAGTATACATTATTAAAGTAGTAAACATTATTAAAGTAGTAAACATTATTAAAGTAGTATCCATTATTAATTTCGTCAGGTCTTCCTTACGAAATTAATAATGGACTACCTATACTCTCTTACGGCGCCGAAACGTGGACACTGAAAGTCCGTCTACTTCACAAGCTCAAAGTCGTTTAGAGAGCTATGGAGAGAGCTATGCTCGGAATTTCTCTGATAGATATGATTCGGAATGAACAAATCCGCCTGAGAACTAAAGTCACCGACATAACCTTTCGAATTAGCAAACTAGAGTGACAATGGGCTGGTCGCGTTTGTCGGAGATCCGACAATTGTTGGAGCAGACGAGTGGAGACCGCATCTCGGTAAACGTAGTGTGGGACGCCCCCGGCTAGATGGTGCGCCGCTATGCGCAGGGCGGCTAGCAGAAACTGGATGCGAGAAGCCGTAGATCGAGCCAAGTGGTGATTCTTGGGAAGGCCTATGTCCAGCAGTGGACTGCCGCAGGGTGTTTATTAATTGATATATTTTGATAATATTATATATACATACTTCTTTTCCATCAATCCAAAGGTTGATAGGATGTTAATTTGTATTTTTCGTATATCTATTTTATTATGTTTAGGCGTGAATATATATAATATATAATAATATGTTTTATGAAGTGAAAACTTCTTGAGGCGCGCAGTACCCACGATTGCCTATTTATTACATTCATACATATAATATAATATATAAAATTCATTAATCATAGTGAATTCGACGAGCCGCAAGAGGGGATGGAGGCCAGCACCAGCAGAGCCCTGCATGCTGAGATAAGGCACTATAGTACTTGGGGGAGTCATATCCCAGGACGATCAGCACAGTTGCGCCTAAGGTCGCCCTTAGCCACGCATCCATTAGCTCGGCAGACCGTCGATTGGCGGCGAGGAAGGGAAAGGATAGAGAAGAAAGGAAATGGCAGGGGAAAGGAAAGATGGGTTTAGACAGGATGATAGGAATATGATACTACTGCAAAGGAAAGTGGAGTAGTGATACGCTAGTAGCTCGGGAGGCCGGTGTCGCGTACCCGTGTACCAGTACCATAACTACCGGACAAGCGGCTAGGTACAGATACTCCCTGACCATTTATTCTTGAAATTATGTATCAATTTAAAAGAAATCTATTTACTTATCCCATCATTCGATGTCAGTTGAAATACAAGAGTTTTAAGTTAATTACTATGAACAATGGTGACATTATGAGATGGAAAGACGTCCGAGTTGTAAAGAACTTGTGGTAGTCTACATTGTTTCAATTAAGCTTAAACTTGTTTTATGAGTTTGTTAGACCATAGTTATATATTAATATCTCCCAGCGCTTTATTTTGTTTCAAATTTGCATTTCAATATGGCATGGAATTACTTAATTAACTTTGTAATATTCAACCTCGTACCAGAGCATATAGGGATATCTTTTTGGTGGTGTATATTAAGTGATTAAGGAAGTTATTCTCAATAGATAAGCAGCAGCTACCAAAATAATAAACAAGCAATCAAATAATTGAAATAATTGAAAGACCATCTGATTGCCGCCGTAAAAATAAGGTCCTTAATACTGCCTACTACTTCCTCCCTAATCCTCACCACGTGTATGATTGGCAGTCTGCCACCGTGCGACTCAGTTGCCATTTTCTGTCGCAAACGATGCAATTGTAGAACGATCAACCACTTGCGGTGTTTCTGAACAAGTACGTAATAGGGGTATTTTATTCATTTTTATGGGATAGGATACACGAGCAAGCGTGTCACTTGACTTTTTAAGGGAATAGGAAGGCAAATGAGCAGGCATACTCCATCTTCAGTCACCTGATGGAAACCAAGCAACCCAATGTAGAAATCGAGGAGCTTGCGATCGATGCTAACGAAATCGGAGAGACAAACACGCACAGACTCCGGTGGCTCCGTCACCTAGAGAGGATGGAAAAGGACCCTTCAGCCAAAAGGGCATACATTGCAAGATGGGTATACATCCGATCTGTCGCTGTAGGTAGTATAGTGATACATTGATAAATATATCACTAATATATTAAAACTTTTTAATTAAATATAATAAAATCTTATATAATAATATAATAAAACCTATTTAATTTTTTTTTCACATTCGTTATTTTAAAATTTAAAATAGAAAGAAATAAATTGTTTTATATAAAAACAAGATTCGATCGACTGACATCTTTCGAGGGACATGTCATCTTTCCTGACATAATAAATTAATGTTGGAAATAAAATTTAATTGATTTATTAATATCAAATATAACTCATTACTATAAATATAATTTAGAAACTCCGCAAGAAACCGGCGTCTGAGTGGTAGCTTAGCTACCGCGTTTCGTACGGTGAGCGGCCTGAGTTCCAGAGGCCCAATACCTTCCCCCTCCCACTCTCCTTCCCCCTCCCACTCCCACTCCCCTTTCCCTCCCGCTCCCATAATGTCACTTAAAGGTCGGCAACGCTTCCGCACTGCCTATGGCGCTGCGGATGTCTATGGGCGGCGCTGATTGCTTTCCATCAGGTGACACGCCTGCTCGTTTGCCCTCCACCCCATAAAAAAAAAATAATATAAAATGTAAAGTGATTCATTAATAAATTACCTTCACTTATCCAAGATAATCGAAGATAAAATCACTATATTGAAGATAAAACCTCCTAAAGATCCCATGTGTTGCCATATCAGTATGGCTGGCACGTTATAGTACGGATGAAGCGACGCAGTAATCGCAGACCTGAGGCCGCTTCGAGCAAGCAATTAACGAGAGACAGCCCAGCATGGTGATCAGTGGCTAGTTCGCGGTTTCAAGGCTAAGACACACTTCAGGTCGTAGTAGCAGTATTACCAATATTAAGGAATAAAAAATTAGGACATAAATTCTAAATTTATTACATTTCCGTGCTCCGCTGTTATTCCAAAGGGATGGTATAGCTATTTATAGTTTTCCGCCCTTGTATTTTTTTACCTTTGCGAGGGTCTCTTTTTTTCTTCTTCCTGGTTCTCGGATATGTTATTTATTGTGTCGAATGTTACGCATCAATAGTGTTTGTTTTTTCAAATTAATTTAACGGTATTTAATTTTACACTGAAGTGTCTATTTTAACTACAGACCTCGTTTAGAAGATTGTCTTATGTGGGGAGACTTTTTTTGTTAATATCTTGTGAGAAATGACTTAGTATATTAACAATTTAAATTTTAAATAAATATGAGGAGTATGAAAGACCTAGTAGTTTATAATATTATTGTCATAAAGAAGCACTGCTAACTATAAAAACGTGATTAATATTTTCACTTTTTTTAATTTAATTTCAAACACAATAATAAATTTTTAAAAGTTACTAGCTGCTTTCAGATATAAAGAATAGATATTTTAATATTAAAATAAGGTTTTCTTTTAAAATTATGACATTATATGAACAAAATTTTAATGTTTTAATGCTATTTTTAAACAATTATTTAGACGATCTAATTGTCCCAGGGTCGAAGTAATTGTTGTCGCTGTCAATGGTCGCGGGTTAGATTCCTGCATCGGGAAAAAATTATGCAATTACGATCCGTCTCGAATAAGCGTGGGGGTTTAATATATCGTCCCAAAAAAGCGAAAACGTAGAAAAACGCAAAATTAAAACTTACCAACAGAGCCAAAAAATTTTGAAGCTTTCTGAAAAAATTGTATCACAATCATAGTGGAGTATATATATATATATATATATATATATATATATATATATATATATATATATATATATATATATATATATATATATATATATATATATATATATATATGGATTGTGAAAAGTTGATATTTTATTTTAGTAACAAAATTGGTGTCTGGCTGAATACGCTTGATTTTCATCTACAGATACTGCACTGTTTTTGTGGGGGGATTGCATTTACCGAACTAAAATTGATAGCCTGCGGGGAATCATTAAAATTACATTAAGTCCGGCACCGCATCGTTCCACGGTGAATTTGGTTTGGTTTCAATTATGTTTTGGGCAAAGATTGCTATACTTTCCCTATATTGTTCGTTTTATCAAGGGGAAGTATTGAATACAAATCGAATGTTTACATTACGGGCGCTTTATGTAGCGTATGGAGAAAATTATTATTGTACCATGTCAGGTAGGTACGGCAGCCGTTTAAGTGTATTTCACTTTGGGGAAAAATAAAATTATTCGCCCGTGTATTTTGGGCGAAATACGACGCTGTGTTAAATTAACATGGATATTGTTAACTGCTCATATTGTGGATACGGCTTGTTATATTTTTTTATATGATATTTTAATGGCCGTCTAGCTCTGAAATCATGATTTGTCTGGAATTTATATAAATAAAAAAAAATAATCACCGGCTTCTTGGATATTTCTTTAATATTTCTTTATATGTAATACATATTCTGAATCATATTCCGCAAAGTAACGCCTGACTCCATTAATAATATTCTGAATTATCCAATCGTAACGAAAAATTCACTTTCTACGCCTCCCTAACAATTGTCTCTCATGTCAATCCCACGAGTTGCAAGGTAGGATGGAGGTCAGCCCCAGCAGAGCCCTGCATGCTGAGGCAAGGCACCATAGTCCTCGGGGGAGCCCGACCCCGGGACGATCGGCACGCTTGCGACTAGGCTCGCCCCTAGCCACGTGCATCCATTGGCACGGCAGACCGCGGATTGGTGGAGAGGAAGGGAAAGGATAGAGAAGAAAGGAAGGGGCAGGAAATGAAATGCGAATTGAGGGGGTTACCAGACTCGGAATAAACATTTATAAATCCATATAAATATTTATTCCGATGCGGGAATCGAACCCGCGACCATTGACTCCGCGGGCGGAGGGCCCCGCCACTGAGCCAATCGGTCGGTCTTTTTTGATTAATGAGATTGAGAATAACGAGAATGAGATGAAAATGAGATGAAGAAATTAATTTTTTGTTTATTGGCGTGATTTTTTTATAGCAGATCAGGCAAACGAACAAGCGTGTCACCTGATAGAAAGCAATCAACACCGCCCATAGACATCCTCACTATTATAGGCATTGCAGAATTGTTGCCAACCTTTAAGAAATTTATTTGTTTTTATCATAGAACCACGCGAAAATAATTCATAAAGCGCTTCTGTTACGTATGGGAATAAATAGCTTCGATACTTATTTTAATGTCTGGCTACCGCAGATATTGTTTTGAACCTTCTTTTGAATAATACATGTATTTTATTGCATGTTTTGCGTCCACCGGTGCATATTTTTTACATATTTCTCGAGCGCCTAGTCCCTAAATGTGGTCATATACATATTTATTACCGGTTCGCTATTGGCTTCGGGTATAAATTCAACTGGAAAGGGCCGGGGGATTATTCCAGATGCCGTTATTAAAGCTTTCAGCTTTTATTATGTTTTTATTCGAATTTCAAGTCGCCTGGATATTTGCTTTTTCAAAATAAACTTAGATTACGTTTTCAAGTTGTTATTGACTATTGTTATCGTGTTTGTATTAATGCAATAAAGCGAAAACGTAGTAATCCGCTTAATGAAAACTTACCACCAGAGACAAATGCAGACAAATTTAAGCCTCGTCGGAGAAGGGTACGCTACTCCAGTTACCTAATGTCCAAGATAGGCAATTTCAGAGAATCTCACTTGAGCAATTGTGCTCACGGAATAACTTGGGAGCCCGTGCTGGTCATCGACTGCTTATATCAGCAGCTAAAAGCCTCTTCCTTACAGTCAGCCAAACTTGTACTCCGCGTAGCTCTTCAAGGTCTATGTAACTTATAAGCATTTAAAGTTCCTCAGCACCTGAGTCACTAGAAAGCGGTCGTCTCGTGGTTGTGTAAAACGTTTTCTCCCATAATTTTGCCTTCTCTGAACGGAACCTGTCTCTTGGTATCGAGTCCAGGTTCTTTGGATGGTTGAACGACTCACATTTAACCGCTGTGAGACGTAACATTGGCTATACCCCTCTTCCAGCAGCGCTATAATTTTACTAGCTCTTGTTACTTTTTCTGCCATTACAATATACACAAAGATATGTTTTAAGTCACAATAAGACAGGATGATACGACAAACAAATTATTCTATATAAAATAACAAAAAGTTAGTTTTAGTTGCCTGATAACCTTTTAATAACAAACCCGCGAAAGTAAGTAAAAAATCACAAACTAAAAACGGGATTATTTTTTTTAAAAAAAGTTTCGAATTTGGAATTATATTTTTTTATATACCTAGACTCTTTATTAAGTGCTATTATTAACATAGTTTGGCTATTAAAACCTCTTTAAAACTAAATTATTACCAATAATGTTGAAAAATCAAAACAGCCCGTTATTTTTGCAAAGGAATGTATATACAAGTTTTTATTGTCGTATGAAGTCATTTTTAATCAATCAGACTGTGTAGGTCTATTTTAGTATTAATTTATATAAATCTACACTGCTATTCCCAATCTGTGTCTAACGAGATTTAGGCGGTACTTCTAATTGGTCAGAGCGTCCAGTTAATATACTCGTGGATGTAATTTAATTTTAAATTAAATGTAAATTTCTTTCAGGTCACGATTCTCTAAATTGAGGACAGATTGAGAAAAAAAAGAAAGTTCTTTGAAAAATGAGATTTCATTAAACCACAGAAAATAAATGACAGCTCTAAATCCATAATCATAACACGAAATTGTTTTGTTAATGAACGAACACGGCGTATGTAATGGAGGTGATAAATTCTCACATCGCCCCTAGATTGAGAATCACGCGTGCCAAATTAATAAAAACCATTAATGGTACAAAAGTAATCATTTATTGCATAGTGTACTCTTCCCACGCCTCGTCATTATATTTATACAATAAGAGATCTTTTACATAATACAGTATGCGTGCGGAATTCTAAAGAACTAATCGTTTTGTTCCAGCGATACTTTAAATTGCGTAGACACTAGCGCCACTTGCAACCGCAGATCTACCTTTGCGTTTTCTGATAGCGAAATAATTTTGAAACTGGAATGTTGTCAAGTGTGAGTCGAATTAGTGGCATTGGGTTTTATAGATTATTTCTGTGATAAAATTAGTATTTAATAAGTACTGTAGTGAATTTATTGCCTACGGCAGAATGTTAACAAGAATGATAATTAATAATTTAAATAAACTGATTGTTTTTGGGCAGTTTGAAAATTAGAAAGCGTAATCTGATGGAACGTCTATTTTTTTCATAGATTTTGACGGCCCTCTGTAGTAAGCTTAGACTTAGACTAATTAATTTAAAGATATATACGTCCCACTGTTGGGCACGGGCCTCCCTAACAATAACAATTCTAATTAAATATTTCATAGTTAGATTCTTGATATTGAGATTTTTTTACATTTGTAATAGGTCGGCCTATTTAAAATATATCTTGACACCTTTTATTGATTTCACGTAGATACCTATTAAAGTAGATCTATAGGAATAAAACCTCCTTATAAACAGGTAAAGTGTCGTAGTTTCCGCATTTCAGTTACTGATCTTTAAAAAAGCCCGAGGCTTTGACCACTTCGTTCCTCGCTTTCTGTCGGAACAGGTGATTGATGGGTTTTATTGTTTGGGTTTTATTTGAAAAATGAGCTGTTATGTTTGCTTGTTGCATTGCACGTCACCAGTGGGGTCAGGCACGGTGGAGCGCAGGTTCACAACGTAGTTTCTTAATGTGCATGGAATTTAAGTACTTAAAGCCATCCAACATGGTTTGTAATTGTGCGTAATTTTAAAAGCACTTAATGCCTTTTGTTTTTGTTTAAATAATAAGGCGGTGATTATGTAATAAACCTTGCATTAGTAAGAAAGTTGTGAAAGGTAGAGTACGTGTAACAACAAGATTTATTACCCTGCGCGTATTATGAACTTTTTTGCAAATGTTTAACCAAGAAATTACACTCAATTAATAATTTCTTATTGATGTTAACGAGCTAGGTAAACTAGCGGCGTCGTGGTTTCGAGGAGGGAGAGAAGAATAAATATATTATAGTAAGCTTGAAGTCATTTTAAAATAACCGTATCTCCATCGGCCTTTCTTTAAACTCATATCTTTTTTATATACAGCCCATATGACCTACTGTTGCTCCCGTGGCTTGTCTATATCGAAAGAAATGGACTTTAACCCATCAAAGACTTTATTTTATTTACTATTTTTATTATATTACTCAACTTATTGGTGAGACATTCTGACTCGGAATACATAACCGCAAGCCCTAAGTACATTTATCTTGATGCGGAGACCAAACGCGATTGAACCCATGCATGTTGACTCCAAAGGCGGAAACTTCGACACAGGGTTAATTTCTTAGTAGTCGTTTATTATAAAAAGTTGTTTTATTCGTACGATATTTGTATTTAAAAATGGATGAAATTATATATATTTGAGATTAATAGTACAATTTTATGCATTTTTTATTTAATAAGAATATTGGTACATTAAAAGGGAGTTGATATACATATATTTGGTTAAGATATAATCATGGTCTTCGAAGATAGGACACGCAAATTATCAAGTAAATCATAGGCCTCATTTAAAAGTGTATTTATTCAATCGCAACGCGAAAGCAAAAGCGAATATCCGGTTCTATTCTGGTTTTGGTTGAAACCGATACTTATTAATAAATATTTAAATATAAATTATATACCAAGTAAATCAAAGTCATGACTCTCTTTGGTTTTATCGAAAATTTAAAATTAACTAATATGCCTCGAACAGATGGTGCGATAAGTTGAAAAAAATTGCGAGAAAGAAATCGGTTGAAGGATTCAATTGAACTGGTCAGCGGTCTTGCCGTCTGCCTTTGGATGGTTTATGGTGTTGTAAATTTTAACGGGTGGTATTAATTGGTTTCCAGCTATGACTGGCATGGATTTTCCCGAAACTTTTTTTTGTACCACCACTTTGTGGAATTACTTTGTTCAACTTTTACAATGCCTGTGGTGTTACATTGGCGGCGTTGATTGTTTTTTTTATGGCACAGGAAGGCAAACGAGCAGGCGTGTCACCTGATAGAAAGAAACCAACGCCGCCCATAGACATCCGCAATGCCATAGGCAGTGCAGAAGCGTTGCCGACCTTAAAGGAAAGTGAAATTATGGGAATCGGAGTGGGAGTGGGAAGTGGAGGGTGTTGGGCCTCCGGAACTCAGACCGCTCACCGTACGAAGCGCGGTAGACAAGCTACCGCTCAGACGCCGGTTTTCTGCGGGAGTGTGATACTTCCCCGGGCGAGCCGGCCCATTCATGCTACAGACAAATAATATGCCATTCTTGACAAAGTATTCGTCTGCAGCGTGGCTCTACCACTAGAAAATCTTGCTTTCTATCAGACGGCACTTCTTTCGTTTGCTTTCCTATCCCACAAAAGAATTCTTACATATTGATATAAGGGGTTTAGCGAAAAAATCAGATCCATTTAACTTTAGAGCTATGTAAATACGTAAATTGAAAATAACATAGGATGAATGTGAAAGAGTTTTTGTAGACGCCGCGCCGCGGGCAATCTTTTTAGGAAATTCAATGCTAGGTCGTCACGCGTGTCGCTCCCAACTTTTCTCTACACACGCCATTTCAGATATTTTATATGCAAATTTCTTTTTCTGATTCCTCGTTACAACCCTCTCGTTACTATATTGTTCCCGGTGTACGGGTGAGGAAATTTGGCAATTGTTATATGTAACACAATTTATTAAAATTGTGTTTAGTTGAGAACGATTTTTTTTCTTGTACGAAGAGTTCGTCTGTATCGTGGAATTAAGTTTTCTGTTATCATGGAATTTAGTTTCCTGTTATCATGGAATATATTTTTTTATTATCGTGGAATTTAGTTTCTATTATGATGGAATTAGGTTTTCTAGTATCATATAATTTAGTTTTCTAGTATCATGAAATTTAGTTTTATATTATCATGAAATTTAATTTTCTATTAGCATGGAATTTAGTTTTTTATTATAATGGAATTTAATTTTCTATTATCATGGAATTTAGTTTTATATTATCATGGAATTTAGTTTTCTATTATTATGGAATTTAGTTTTCTATTATTATGTAATTTAGTTTTCTACAATAGTATCATGGAATTTTGTTTCCCATTATCATAGAATTATAGATCAAATGGAAGGTAGGCAAAGTATCTACAGTACCCTCAGTTAAATAGATGTCTTCTATGGGCGGTGCTGGTTGCTTTCCATCGGGTCAACCAGCTGTCTATTCGTATGCCTATCTATTCTACATAAAAAATGTAAATGGTAAAAGAAGCTTATTTTAATATGTAACTAAAATTAGGGTATTCTAAAGGATTCGGCTATGGTGAGCTTCTGGAAGTGGTACATGAAAAAAGAACTCGAATTAGTTGTCGCTTATTTTTCTGATACGGAAACGTTCTTTTTCTGGAATCATTTTTTTAATATGATCAAATAAGAATTTGGGTTGCGGTGATGATGTTGGTGGGATATAAATGATATAAACAAGCAACGCCCAATGATACAAACCATTTTTTAACAATATAAACACAAATTACCTTCAGAGACACGAACACTATTTTTATATCTTAAAACATATTTTACAACAGTTTTGTCCTGGCTTTGAACCCAGAACCCTTAAAACCTTTGCCTTAAAAGCCAGGCACTAACTAGTTAGCCAAGTACCCATTTACGTAAAAGGGATAGATGTACACAGTTCTTTATTGGTATATATGCTTTTTTCAGTTGGGAGTCCATACTATACGGTATGCTAATCAACGACTCGTCAGAATAATTCCGTTCCTTGTGCAAAGTCCCGGTAATGAAGCAGTGTCACTCGCTGTTTGTTTGTTCACATCCTGTAATCACGCAACATAAAAGGCTTTTCTAAAATGTAACATTTTAACACTAGAGTTATATTTTATTTGGCGTCAGGAGTATAAAAGTGAAAAAGTTTTGATATTCATTGAGAAAATATATCGACGCTTAAAGCGAAAAAGTATTGAACCGCAAAATGAAAACTTACTAATAGAGCTAAAAACCTTTTAAGATTTTTGAAAAAATAGTATCCGATCAATCAAAAGCAGTCAATTTCAACGTTGTATAAAATTTTCTTTTCGTTGTAGAGCTGAGAGACTCAGGACATTTGCCTTAGTAATTTTTTTCTGATCCAAATCAAATCAAGACGTGACGGATGGCGAACCACGTGGCCGTCATTTTTTAACAATATAGGTTTATTAAAATTATAAAAAATATTTAAAAAAAATTGCATCATCATTATTAGTGATGATAAATGCGAAATGATCTTGACACAATTATTGTAATATATGCATTTTTATTATTATATTATTATTATTATACTTTTATTATTATTATTCTACCAATTGACTCAGTGGCGGGGCCCACCGCTCGCGGAGTCAATGGTCGCGGGTTCGACACCCCCATCGACATAAATATAATGTATGGATTACAAAATATTTATTCCGAGTCTGGTAACCACGCCAATCCGCATTGGACAAAGCTTGGTGGGTTTATTGTCCGTTCGTCCAGAAATGAAGAGGTCCGTGTTCAGCAGTGGGACATATATAGGCTGTTAAAAAAATGCATGTATCCTATCCCACTAATAATATAAATGCGAAAGTTTGAGAGATATGGATGTATGTTTGTTACTCTTTCACGACAACATTACTGGACGAATTTGGATGAACTTTACAGTAATATAGGTTATACATCGTACAATTTGTAATGATTTTATGTAATTTTGGTCGTAATATAATTTTACTATTAAGTAAAAAAAAATATATTTAATTAAAATGATCTGTCACGAAACTTAATGTGGCAGACCAAATTCCACGCGAGCGAAGCCGCGGGCAAAAGCTAGTTGTATTATAAATTAAATGAGAACACAAACCCTTTGTTATATATTCAATCAAAGAGTCTGAATTAATTTGTTCCCAGCAACGAACGCTCTCACAATATGCAATGAACAACGTTCGCGCCTTGTAATGTAAACATCCTGGTGTATAGCATATCTGCATTGCTGAAAATACGGTGGCATGCATGTTAATCTGAAACTAGAAATATGGCGGTGGGTGTTGGGGGTGTATAAGTGGCTGAAACGTTCGTGCGAATGTGCACCGGTGGTGCGGGGTGCGATGCCTGCGGCCAGCTACGGCGCATTACCGTGTACTCGCGAATGGATCGCCATAATGGCCCCATTTTGTGAATGGACTTCCCGTTGTTAGCTAGATTTCAAGACCGTTGTTTAGTTAATTAGCAGAAGTCAAACGGCGGTTGCTTTTTAACTATCTATCACTAAACGTAGCTTTATTAAGGGAAAGCGGGAAATACCAGTTGGTTAGTTAATTAGAAAGTATAATAATAGCTTCTGAAACTCCTGCGGTGTCACGGTTGTCTATGGGCGGCGTCAACGCTGCCTGATGGAAAGCAATCAATTGCTTTCCATCAGGCCGCACGCTTACTCGTTTGCCCTCCTATCCCATAAAAAAGTTAATATTTCAGGCATAGGAAGTAAAATCAACAAATGTATCACCTAATGCAAAAGTAATATCGCCACCGTTTTCGTCCTTGAGCAATATAATATATAAGTTTGTTTTTTGACTGTTCTTATTGTTCTTAAAGTAGTTCCACAGACAGGTAGTGCGTAAGAAGAAGTTAAAAATGTACCATACTGTATCGCCACTTATCCAGATGGTAAAGAAGATACAATATTTTTCTTCGTAGCCTTCTACGGTGAACATAGTTTCACAGAAAGGTAGGATGTAGAAAGAAGTTAAAAATGTACCGTACTGTATCAGCCCTCATCTAGATAGTAGAGAATAAATTTTCGCTCGAAGCATTCTTCGATGAACGTAGTTCCACAAAGAAGTAGGGCGTATAAGTATAAGTGAAGAACATGTATCGTACTATATCGGCCTCATCCAGATGGTAGAGAAGCGACTATCCTTCGTGACATTCTACGGTGAAGATAGTTCCACAGAGAGGTAGGGCGTATTAAGAAGTTAAAATATATACCGTATTGGATTACCACTCATCTAGATGGTAGATATGAAATTTTCCTACGTAGTGTTCTACGGTAGTGGATGTACGCGATAGGAATTATCCAACAATTTCTTAGAGCACTCATATAGTAAAAGCAATAAAAGATGCTGCGTGATGTCACTGCCCTATGCAATATCAAAGAATCTAGATGGACTATTTTATACAGCCAATTATATGCTGGTGTAATTATATCTAATAAAGCTTTAATTAACATAAAAAGCCACAGTTGACTGTCTACTTACTACATAGTCTAGAACGTGACAATGAAACCATTTCAGTAATAGGTTCGCGAGTGCATGACAATGGACCTCCCTAGAGGGTCTTTAAAATTATAAACTAAGTCTCTCTATATTTTCTTAAAAGCTTATGCGATATTTTTAGCAAATTAGGTTTATCAAAATTCGTTATAGTGAATCCCACGAGCCGAAAGGGAGGATGGAGGTCAGACCCAGCAGAGTCCCACATGCTGAGTAAAGGTACTATAGGCCCCGGATGAGCTCGGCCCTAGTCACACTTCTTTCTTCTTTATCCTTTTCCTTTATAATAAAGGAATAGGATAAAGAAGAAAGGAAAGGGCAGGGGAAAGGAAAGATGGATTTAGACAGGATGTAAGGAACAGGACACTACCGCAACGGGGTCGCGTACCAGCGCTTGGTGCGCTATACTATAATTATCGCACAGGCAGTTAAGCAAATAGAAGATGACCTTCTATTTGCCTAACCGCCTGTCTATTTGCCTAACTGCCTGATGATAAATATTATATTTACTCTGATATTGGAATTCAATCCAAACCCTGTGCTTAGTGAGCGAATACTGCGTCATTGCGCCATTAAGTTATTAAGTTATCATTGATCGCAGCTCAAGTTGTCATCCATAACAACAAGTCATATATAAAACGTCGCACTCAATCTTCTTAAAGAGTTCAAGAAGTTTCACATTGACTAATTAACTTATTCATAAGTTTTAATTTGAATCTGTAGTTTCAGTAATCGCGAGTTACTTTCACAAAGATTAAGACGTCCTCGTAGATATACACTCAGAAATGAATCCACGTACTTTATAACTTAAGATTTTAGTTCTGTTCAATTCAGAGAACGTTAAGTTTAATTTTAAATTTATTCAATGAAATGTATAATATTTATTTGAATGAAGCAAAGAAAGTGTACCGGAATCAAATGGAGATCTACAATTTCTTTCTACCCGTAAGGGAAAAACAGACATGACGATATATGTATGAATTTATGTATTTATTTATATGTATTTTTTTTCTTCGCCTACATATGTTTCTCTAATAGACACGGACATGTCTATTTCTGGAGGAACGGTCATAAACCCACCATGCTTGTTCAAAGCGAGAAGACGAAATAAAAACCTGTAGGCCATACACACACACACACACACACACATATATATATATATATATATATATATATATATATATATATATATATATATATATATATATATATATATATATATATATATATATATATATATATATATATATATATTTAGGAACGGACTCTAACCTACCACGCTTGCCCAATGCGGGTTGGCGGGGTTACTACACTTGGAATTAATATCTGTAGGCCATACATAGTTATTCCGATGCGGGGATTGAAACCGCGACCATTGAATCCGAGGACAGGGGGCCCCGCCACTGAGCCAATTAGCTATGTATGTATGTATAATATTCTATAAAATTAAATTATATCGAGATGAGCCTACCCAATATCAGCATACTGTCGAAAATGGATCCCTGGGGCATTTTACGTGAAGCCTACAGGAAAAAAAAGGGCGGTTATGAAATTCGTTCATATTTAGCCTAATTGAAAGATTGTATTAATTAAAATTGGGTGTTCGCGATGAACCTATTCTGAATCGCGAAAACCCATTTACCTTTTTACTATATTATATATTTATTACCTTTTTATTTTTATTTTATATATTTATTAAGAACACAATCATGAGTACATTATAACAAACTAAAATCAACAAATCGTTATATACTTAAGTATACCTACTACTATCTTCAAGTGTCACAGCATGCACATAATAAAAGAAAACATTATCTCGAAAGAAGATAATGTTTTGGAAAGAAGTTACATCTCGTAACTCCTTTCCACGTACCACCAGTTTGTGAAACCAGCTACCCTCGGCGGTCTTTCCGAACCGATACGACATTGGAACCTTCAAAAAATAAGCCTGTACATACCTAAAAGGCCGGCAACGCTTCCGCGACTCCTACAGTGTCACGGTTGTCTATGGGTGGGGTTGATTGCTTTCCATCAGGCGACACGCTTGCTCGTTTGCCCTCCAATCCCATAAAAAAAACATTATTAAATAATTGTAAGTATAAAAATTATTAAACCTAATCAATTAATTGTTTATTTATTATTAATAAGACAAGCGTAGGTACAAATATACAAGCTACTGTTGCCGGTGGACTCCAGACTAGAAAATTGCCCGTATCTATGGACCCAAACTTGAAACATAACTATCGGTCTTAGCTATGTATCTTAAGCTAATTTATATTGATTTTTTACTATTTACAGATAATTATGAGGACGGCAACAAACTTTAAAAGTTACAGCCACTTACAGGGTTAAATTTTTTGTCCTGTAATCATTGTCAAGGCATTACAGCCGCGGTAAATTTTTCCAGTCAGATCTTAGTTTAGCTTTTTCTCTCCGGCTCCTCACACCGATTGCTTTTAAGTCTTCCGCGACTCCATCTAGCCATCTGAGCTTGAGTCTTCCGAGGCTTCTACGACCACCTGGTTTTTTTTTGTCCTTTAAAAAGGAAGTTAATTTTTTTATGGGATAGGAAGGCTAACGTGTCACCTGATGTAAAGCAATCAACGCTGCCCTTAAACATCCGCAGTACCATAGGGAGTGTAGAAGCGTTACCGGTCTGTGAGGAAACTATCACTATGGTAGAGAGGAAGGGAAGGAACTTACCGGACGAAGCGCGGTAAATAACCACTCAGACGCCGGTTTTCGGCGGGAGTGTGTTACTTCCCCGGGCGAGACGACCCATTCGTGCTATAGATAAATGATATGCCATTCTTGACAAAGTATTCGTCTGCAGCGTCGCTCTACCACTAATAAAATAATTGAAGAATTAAGATTCGGCTGGCAATCATTTATTCATTAAAACATATTCATAATAGAAGATAGTTCTCTTTGCACCAACGTACTTCATAATTTCCTTCAGTGGTGTTGTCAAACTATCTGGGAACCGCAGAAGTAATAAAACTTACTAATAATTAAGTAGGAAATATTGCCTCTATTAGAACGCAAACTCCATTAGAGCACTGCAGCCATTTCTACAAATCACACACGAGCTTTTGTGTTGGCTTCGTGGACGTACAAGTTACGACTGGGCACCGTGTGCAGCGCGTCGACACTATCTTTGCATCTTCTTTGTCTTCCAAAACAACCAGGATTGGGATACGTGCTTTGTGGTTGTGTAATTCATTAGCTATATTACATTACATTAATAGTGGTAGAGCCACGCTGCAGACGAATAATTTGTCAAGAATGGCATAATATTTTTCTGTAGCATGAATGGGCTGGCTCGGCCGGGGAAGTACCACACTCTTGGAGAAAACAGGGGTCTGAGTTGTAGTTTACCTACCGCGCTTCGTACGGTGAGCAGCCGAGTTCAGGAGGTTCAACACCCTCCCCCTCTCACTCCTACTCCCATCATGACTTAAAGGTCGGCAACGCTTCCGCAATGCCTATGACGCTGCAAAAGTCTTTGGGTGGCGTTGATTGCTTTCCATCAGGTGACACGCCTGCTCGTTTGCCTTCCTATCCCATAAAAAGAAAAAGAATCTGCTCATCTTATCCTCTATTTCTATCTTCCTTTATGCATCATCGGCATATTAACATAGCATATTAACAAGTTTACTTCGCGACCACCCATAGTGAATTTCATGTAATGAGAGCGGTGATGATCTAAAAATGTATCCATCAGACTCTTGTTTTGTGCGTAGCAGGCCCTTTAGACCTGTGATCTCTGAATTTTATTAATGCTCTGTTATCTTTGCAAATTTATCTTATCAAAATATATTTAATATATCTTAATACTATTGTATTAAAATCACAATGAATTGTTTACATTAACCTTGTCCCTAGATTCTCTAAACAAAATGTTGAACTAATAAAATGGCAAATATACACGTTCCGCATGAGTGCGAGAGACCTGGTTTTGTGTTTGAACAACGCTTCAGGCTGAGAGTGGATGGTAAGCAGTGAACAAGTTATTGTAATAGTACCAATATGAAAATTTCCTATTTATAGTTTTTCAAAATATTCCCAACCAACCTCTATGCAATATGCATTCGAGTGAACCTTTCAAAACGGGTTAAGTTTCGAAACATTTATAAAACATCTCTCGGTGAAAAGGTCGAAAAATACCCGCTGAAATTTTATGACGGCGTCATCTGCGGTGTTAAATTTTCGACCACGAACCTTGATGGAAAAAAAATTAAATATATTTAAAAAAAACTACACAAGTAGCCAATGATTTTCACCAACGAGTTTTATAATTAAATTAGCTGTAAATTCCAAATAGTTTTAAGAAAAAATAGATTATATTATATTTACTTTGTGACTAACAATTTGAAAAACAGCTTACTTATAGTATTTTTTTTTAATGTACAAATGTATTTAGCATTTGACCTCTAGTAACTTCTCTATTGAATCATTGAACTATGAACCATTGGACCATGAAGGACCATTTGGCTTAGTGGCGACGCAGCCGCTTACGGAAGCAACGATTGCGGGTACGATCCTCGAATCAGGATAAATATATGTATGGCTTACAGGTATTATTGATACCGAGTCTTGTTAAACCGCCAGTCCATGGCGGGTTCTTCCTGAAATAGGGAGACCTATGCCCAACAGTAGGACATATATGGACTGTAAAAAAACAACTTCCCATATCATGTGGCGGAGAAAGGAGTGGCTGAAAACCTACGCTACAGGGGAATATCATCTTTTATTAACAAAAGCTGAATCACTTCTATTTTTTTCCGCAGCCCATATATGTCTTTTCTATGAATAGACTCCTCCATTACTGGGGGAAATATCGTTAACCCATCGTGCTTGTTCAAGGTGGATTGGCGGGCAATCCAGACTCGAAATGAAAAAATGTAAGCCATAATATATAAGCATAAGCTCCCACCCCTAAATGTCAACTCACTATTTTGTATATACTATAACTAACAAAATAGTATTGTGTATCATTTTTCATTTATTTGATTTACAACAATTTTAAAATGATATTTTGCTTATTTAAAATAATCGTGTTTCTTATTAGCATCCCTCAATTGTGCTCACCCCACTCCCTCAAGTAAGCTCGACCCCTACCCCCGCCTGAGTTCCAGGCTTGATTAGGTGACATACTCTATATTTCGGCTATATTTATTACTTGTTTGCATTCCTATCGCATAAAAAAGACGGTGGTCTGTTTGGGTTCAAGACTTTGGTTTTTTCCAAGTAATGGATGCATTTAAAATTTCCTGTGAGAATAACTGAGTAGATGATATTATAATATGTTTGCCGTCTCTGAGCAAAACGAAAGAGCAGCCATATAGGCATCGTCACGGTTTTCGCCTCGCCTGTCGCGCGCTGCCGGCTACCGACTTAATCTCTAGCTGTTTTTGTACTAAGAATTTTCTAGAATATTACAACATGCATATTTTTATATCATTACGCAAATGCTGTTATAACAATGTTACATATTTTAGTTCAGAATAAATGTGAAGTCCATGTTCCAATAGTGGAAGAGCTATGGTAGCACGAATCGACCGTATCTCGACGAGTATCACACCCTTACAGAATAGCTTTTTTTAAAAAAAAAACCAACTAACCTATCAACCAACCAACACAATCAATTTTTTTACAGTCCATAAATGTCCCACTGCTGAGCACGGGCCTCTCCATTTCTGAACGAACGGACGTTAACCCACCACGCTTGTCCAATGCGGATTGGCGGGGTTACCCGACTCGGAATAAATATTTGTAATTCATACATATATTTATTCCGATGCGGGCATCGAACCCGCGACCGTTGGTTCCGTGGGCGGAGGGCCCCGCCACTGAGCCAATTGACCAACACAAATAAAGATACTAAAAAATAGCTTTATTAGCTTTTTATTGTGTTACCGCATTTCGTATGGTGAGAGTAGGATTCCATAGACCCAATCCTTTCCCCTTCATTCGTTCTCTCCTTCCATTACTCCCTCTTTCCCCTTCTATTAAGACAGACAACGTAGGTACATATGTGAAGTGTCGTTAATATGACTTTTACGTATCTTACAGATGAATCACGAATAATGGGAAGGAGTAAGGATTGAAGAGCGTTGAAATTGACTGTTTATGAGTAATTAGGTAAAATTTTTTTGGCTTTGGTGGTAAGTTTTCATTGTGCGGTTTACTAGTTTGTCGCTTTTTATTGTCGTTATATTGATATATCGTTACACGTCAACTTAGCAGTTAAAACAAAACCTATAACCTGAAACAAAGATTCTCCATAACAAGAAACGAATGTATGCACGGATAAGTTTTATAATAGAATTTCGCCCCGATGTGGATCAAAGCAGTCTTTTCAAGTCTCGTAAACGTTACATTATATTTAGGTGTTGGTATTTGTCGTGAATATTCAGATTCGCTCCGGGATAAGACTCGTAACCTTTATATTACAATGTCACGTACAGTGAAGAGATTGGTGGTTATTGTTTCATGCGTTTGAAACATGTTCGAATGAATATTGTAACAAAGATTATTAGAATATTTTTACAAATTGATAGTGATATTACAGCATATTGTAATAAGCATATGTATATAATAATGCAATAATATATTATATTATGCATATATGTACCTATGTATGTAATATAACAACAAAAGTATATTGCAGTACTTTATATTTATTATGCAATTCACTATTAAATTAAAGATAATCAGGATGAACAATCAGATTTACTTTACTAAGGTCAACGAAAACAACTCAGAAAAATAATATAGTGTTTACGATAGAAGTGAAATATACAGCTATACTCAGCCTAATCCTAATCGAAAAAATGGCAGTTAACGAAAATTCTCCACCTCTTTAGTTCGTGTTATCAGTTATCACAAACACCAACAATTACAAACACATATTATTCGTTTTCCACAATGTATGTGTGTATACATATACTGATAGAGAATTGCAATATTTGACAAAGATAATACAATTTTCATTTATATAGTTTCAATATTATAGTATAACAAAGATAATTGTTTTTTTATGGGATAGGAAAGTGTAAGTGCAAGCATGTCACCTGATGGAAAGCAATTAACGTTGCTCATAGACATCCGCAGAGCCATAGCCATTGCAGAAGCATCGAGAAATGTGTAAGCTTGAAGGTTCCTTTTTGAATGTTCCAGTGTCGTATCGATATTACGTTTACAATGGTTATATTAATTTGGATTTATTAAATAAAGAATAACTATCAAGGGTAAGGTGACTCCACTTTGGGCGAGGTGTTTGTACAGAAGACTGGAGTAAGGATTGCTGCAGCATGTTGATGATATATTAGATATAGAAAAACATGATTTATGACACCTTTTTTATAATAATTAATTTATGCTTAAGACCGAATACGAAAAAACGTGCCAAAACGTGGACACTGACCGTCCGTCACCTTGACAAGCTCAAAGTCGCTCAGAGGGCTATGGAGAGAGCTATGCTCGAAGTTTGTCGAAGAACCGACAATCGTTGGAGTGGAGACCGCGACTCGGCAAACGTAGTGTGAGACGCCCACCTGCTAGGTGGAGCGACGATCTGCGCAAGGCGGCTGGCAGAGACTGGATGCGTGTAGCCGAAGATCGGGCTTGGTGGCGCGCCTTGAGTGAAGCCTATATCTAGCACTGAACTGCCGCGGGCTGATATTGATACTGATACGAAAAAACAAAACAAAAGGAAAATAATTTAAATCAAACAAGTGTCATAAAATGGTTCTTGCTCAGCATATGCCGGGCGCTGTATTAGAGCACCTGGCGCTGGTTTTCAGCAAGAACCAACGTGGTCCTGTCGCGGACCTATGTGATGACAGTATTGTACTGTTATGATCTGAATAGGACTATCCCCTGGGTGCCGTGCGAGATCGCTTTGGGAGTTAATACCAATCTGCTGATTTGTTCTATTGACGTTGATGATAATTAGAGACTTGTTTGTCTGTATTTAAAAGAAAAATCAAAAAACTTGACCAAAAACTTTAAATAAAATAAAAAGCTGTAAGCTTTCACACGATTTTCACGCGAAACCACTGATTGATAAAAACACCAGCTATTGAATTGAAACCTTAATCGCTTGAGTATAATGGAAGCAAAGAAAAAGTGTAAACGCCTTAAAAATCAACACAGACATCTCAGTGGGATACAGCAAAAACGAAACAAATACAAAATAAGACTTGTTAGTTTTTATACATAGCAAATTATTACGGTATTTCTTTTTTTCAATAAAAGCAAATAAGACTACCAAATATCTATCTATATACAACATAATATAATAGAAGTTTACTGACAATATAATCTGTATTGAATAAAAAGAAACAAAAAAAAAATGTAGAAAATAATTGATATTTGAGATCCGTGAAAGTGTGGTCACGGTTCATAAACAGCGCAAGGTTGAAATAGAAATAGATACGATTTTGAATTCTATTTATAGTTGTAATAAATTCTATTTTTAAAATTAACAAAAATAGCAAAAACAATACATATGAAGATCTTTTTAGAGTTCTGTATTTTAATAGAGTAAACGATACAATTTAAAGGCGCCTTTAAGAGACTTATTTTTGATTGTTTGTTTATTATATTGTGATAAATCATTGTATATTTGGTAGACGATATAATTATTACATTACATGGTTTTTAGCTTATGTTTCATAAATTATTGTTAGAAGTTTTGTTTGGTACGTTTATTATACCAATTTGAATAGAAGTTCGATTTCCTAGAGGAATTTATTCTTTGAGTTTGGGATTTTGTTTAAGTCCTTCGTATGATACCATAACGGAAATACTTTAATCATTTAAAAAAAAACAGAAAACATTACTTTTAAGTATGTAGACTAGCTTTTCGGGGACTAGCTCAAAGCTACGCGAGCTTTTCGGGCTTCTGCCAAATTTCAGCGAAATCGGGCCATAAATGACGATTTTAGCTTTATATGGCTATATACATACATATCTTCGCGCTTGTCTCCCGTATGGGTAGGCAGAGACCACAGATCTCCATCTGCTACGATCTCGGCATACTTCCCTTGCTTCCTCCACACTCATTATTGTCCTCATGTAAGTCCGCCGGTTGAGGGTACTTTTGACCTGACCTTTCTTAAAAAGTTCAGCAATTTGGTCAAGGTACGTTTTTCGTGGTCTTTCTCTTCCGGCCTTTCCATCCACATTCGCAAGGTAAATTTCTTTTGTCAGTCGTCTTTCATCCATCCTCTCTATATGCCCAAACCTATATATATGGCTATATATGTATATGGCTATATTATTATTATTATAGCTTCTTTATTTCCATAATGAATAAAATATTAAACAAGCATAAAATTAAAATTCATTTTTATAAATCATAAATCATTATGGATCCCTCTTCGGGTAAAGGCCTCCTCCATTTTGCTCCATATCTGTCTGTCTTTTGCTTTGCTGATCCAGTTTTCACCAGCTTTTCTTTTTATTTCCTTAGGTCTACCTCTTAATCTTTTATTTGTTGGTCCTTGCCAGGTAGTTATCCTTGGTGTCCATTTTTCCTTGTCCATGCGTGCAATATGACCCGCCCATTTCCATTTTTGTTTTTGAGAATATTCTAAAGCGTCTATTATTTTTGTTGTTTTCCTTATTTCTCTATTTCTTTTCCGATGTTGTCTTTGTATGTTTAGTAGACTCCTTTCCACCGCTCTCTGGCACACTTGTATTTTGTTTTTGGTGAAGTTATTGTAAATCCATGTCTGGCAGCCATATGTAAGACAAGGTAGTAAACATGAGTCCATTATATTTTTCTTAAGTTTTAAAGGTAATTCTGATTTATGGCTATATATTCTTACTTAATTCTCTGGTTTAACGATCCAAAGTGTGTCTTAGCTTCCTATATCAGAAGACACCTCTGATATATGTGCGTCACTAGTTCTCTGCACCCAATCCATCGATACCTGGAGCGACCGATCGGACGTCGACCGGTCGGTCGCTCCACGTATATCATTTACGGTGTTCCCAAGCATATTCTTTTGACCGCGCGATCCTCTCTTATCCTTTCCAGGTGACCGATTCAACTGATTTGGATATTCAGTAATGAATGATAGTTTTTATAAATTGTGTCCTTGCAGTGGAAACTTATATCTCAATTATTTCAAGAATATTGGAGATTATATTTTGTGCGGTACCAAAGACTGAAATCATGTTTCAACTTTGATTTATCACTTTGTATGTACGCAGTAGCTAATAGGAAAGCTCTTGATTTTAATTGGAATGCGAGCAAACTGATCTTTGCTGTTGTACACCTACACTTTTGTTTTTAATTATTAACTATTACTCGCATGTGGTGCAAAACACCATAAATGTAAGAAAGGGTTTGTGTTTGCATAAATAATGAACGCAAACTACATAACCTACGAACTAAGAAATCCTGTACCAGTTATTGTAAGCTCGTTATAATACAGCCCACATATGTCCCACTGATGGGCAAGAAACCACCCCATTTCTAGAGGAATGGACATTAGTCTACTACGCTGTTCATCAACAGGATATCCGAACACGTCATAAACACCTGTGAGTCATACATTATTTTCCCGATGCGGTAATTGAATCCTAGACGACTGACTCCGAAAACGCTACCGAAGTATTTATACTAATTCAAAACCTCTAAGCGTATACCGACTTCAACTCATTAAAGTTTCGACACAATTGAATGAATGGCTTCGAAATAATTGAATGATAGGCACGGAATAAACACACAAATATTCAATTACACACACATACACACACACACGCACACACACACACACACACGCACATACACACCATTTATTCACGAATTTCTTACCACCATTTCGTGGTAAGAAATTCGTGAATAAATAGCACAATAGTAAATTAATAATTATCAAGGTGTTAAATACATACGCCGTATAAATAATACTTATTTTTACGGCGAACTCAAAACACTCTTCATAATAAATTATAATAACATTATTCCTATCTCTCAATGCTAAGCAAATAGTAAGGTTTATAACTTTTCGTTTTATATTTTATGAGTAGTGAGTAATTTGAATATTTTCCTACTATTTTATTTCCCTCCCAAGCAAGTAAGAGGAAAATCTTTATTCGTTTATTTTTATTAGGTTTTAAACTAGTGAGTGTGCTCCTTCTGACTTTGCTTATTTATTAATCAAATGCTGGATTTTAATAGAAATATAATTTTTATTTCAATCTATATATTTGTATCTTAGCCGATGAGCTTGTAATGAGTGTGGACGAAGCGAAAAAAGTGTGCCGAGATCATAGCAGATGGACTGTGGTCTCTGCCTATATCCGGGAAATAGACGTAATGATATGTATGTATGTATGCATCTATTTATATTAGCGATAATACTTGGGAACACTTTTTTTAATGGCATGGAGGGCAAACGAGCAGGCAAGTCACCTGATGGAAAGCAACCAGCGCCGCCCACAGACATCCGCAGCGCCACAGGCAGTGCGGAAGCTTTGCCGACCTTGGCAGGAAGAAAAGTGACATTATGGGAGTGGGAGGGGAAAAAGAAGTGTGAGGGGGAAGGGGAGTGGGAGGGGGGGGTGTTTGGCCTCCGGAACTCAGACCGCTCACGGTGCGAAGCTAAGCTACCACTCAGACGCCGGTTTTCTGCGGGAGTGTGGTATTTCCCTGGGCGAGCCGGTCCATTCATGCTACAGACAAATAATATGCCATTCTTGACAAAGTATTCGTCTGCAGCGTGGCTCTACCGCTTATCGCTCTTTCTCTATCTAAGCCTGTACATGAAGCTTAAGTTTAATAAGTTGCTTGCACAAATCATATACACGCGTCTGGATGTTTTAATTAAACTATGCAGATGAGTATAGGTGGTTCACATGCATATGATAACGCTATGACACGAACACCCAACCACAGATTACTCCTAGGCGGTAATTTGTGATTCAAACATATATCGCTATATTTTCATAGACGATTTATTTTCTATCATTCAAATCCTGGTCAAAATTAAAATAAGTTTTGAAAACACAAAAATTGAAGACGACCGATTAGCTGAGTGGCGGGGCCCTCCGCCCGCTGAGTCAATGGTCGCGGGTTCGATTCCCGCATGGGAATAAATATATATATATATATATATATATATATATATATATATATATATATATATATGTATGTATATATATATATATATATATATATATATATATATATATATATATATATATATATATATATATATATATATATATATATATATATATATATATATATATATATATATATATATATATATATATATATATATGGATTTAATGTTTAACCCCCCAATCCGCATTTCCTTTTCTGCCCTTTCCTTTCTTTGCTATCCTTTCCCTTCCTTTCCGCCAATTTACGCTCTGCTGTGCCAATGGATGCGTGGCTAGGGGTGAGCCTAGTCGCAAGCGTGCCGACCGTCCCAGGATCGGGCTCCCCCGGGTACTATGGTGCCTTACCTCAACATGCAGGGCTCTGCTGGGGCTGACCTCCATCCTCCCTTGCGGTTCGTGGGATTCACTAAGACGAATTTAATATACCAAAATTTGTTGAAAATGATGGCGACGCGTTCGCCACCCATCACGTCCTGATTCTCACGAGGGCGAAAAGCGACTAATGGAGAGCCGTTTCGCTGCGATGAACGGTAGCGGATGGAGCTCTCCAACTCAAATCACAGAGCCACGCTTGTCCAATACGGATTGGTAAGGTTACATTGCCACTTACGGCGTACAAATTTCATTAATTATTACACACTATTAGAAATAACTAAAACAATTATTACAAATCTAAATACATAACTAAACTAGTATAATATTAAATTAAAATTATAATTTATTATTACATTTATATATCACTTTATACTTTACACTATATGTTTATCTATTATATACATTTGATCGACTATTTAAAGCAAAAAAGCCCTTAATATTATAAATATTGGCATCTATTACCCATTCATGTAGTCTTTTTTTCAATTGTGTTTGTGTTCACATACAACCACTTCCTTGAACCAGCTACTTTCAGCAGTATTCTCAAACCGATACGACATTGAAACTACAAAAACAAGCCTATTCTTATCTCAAAGGCAGGCAACGCATTTGCAATGGTGTTGCAGATCTCAGGAGGCGGCGTTGATTGATTTTCGTCAGGTGAAACACAAAAACAACACAAAAATCTTTACTTTATAAATGTGTCCTCAAATTATTGGAGTGGAAAGTGGAATAACCTTGAAGGTGTAGAGATTGTAACGGTAGAAGATCTGCATGCCCCGTGTCGCATATGTATATATCTATAATATATACATACGTATGTATATGTATGTGTATATCGCTAGAGGAAATTGTTACTTTCAATCCGCACTTCACTTGACGACATGTGGGTCCGATATCTCGTGAATAGAAATTTCTTTTTACATTTCGTGTAATGGAAATGCAAAAAGGAACGTCTGTTATTGAATTGTTAACCGACTTTAAATAAAATTAGTAATGTTATACATTTTTCGGCTACATGTATTTATTATTGTAAACGTATGTATGTGTAAACTTTTTAATTAAAATAAAACTAACTATTAGGTATCATATGTTTATACATTTATTCCATCATTTTAAATACTTTATGAATTTTCTACTGTTACAAAATAATTTTATGAAAAATATCTGAATGTTGAAATTTTAATACCTTAATATTTATTAAATAATAAGTAACTACAGATTTATTCCTTTTTAATCAATAAGATGGGTGTGCCTGGGTTTTCTTGTTTCACCCGAATAAATATGCGTTTATTAATGTATTTTCTATTAAGAAACTCATTAAGTCAACTATAAAAATATTCACAAATTTAACATACGCAGCTTGGTATGTGTGATTTGCGTTTAATAACTGTTTTTCCTTCGACCCCCTCAGACCTGGCTCAGATCGACCTCTAGATGGTAGAGATGGTAGATGGTGTAACGGGCTGATTTCCGCAACTTGACGTCATCATGCGTTTATTTCTGTGTGCGCGTGTTGTCAGAATGAATAACTCCTATTCTATCCACCCCAGCTCCTCAAAGAACGGCAGCAGCCTCTTCAGTTTGCCTACAGCATCCTCAAGGTACCCGGGTGCACCCAGGTATTTGGCCCGGTAGTTGGCTACTCCTCTGCACTGAAGCACGGTGTGAGCAGCCGTCTCCTCCTCCTCCACCCTACTTTTGTCAAATAGACCCTCTAAACAAGTTTTACAAAAAGCGAATATAATAAGAATAGAAACAAAATAAATGGTTGTTAACATTTCCCAAATCTAAATTGTTTCAGACGCGGTGCAACGGTTCGTCGAGGTACCAACATACACGGAAGTGAACCCGGGAGAGGACGCTCTACTCAAGTGCCGGATATCCGACAAAAAGGGCATCTGCTCCTGGCAGAAGGATAACAAGGTAAATAGCAAATACATCTATATTACATATGTGCACCAAAATTGAAGTAAATGTTCTTTGGGTTAAAGGATGGAAGATATAGAAGAAAAATTAAATATAGTTGCACTGTCTATGGCAGGGGTAGCCAATCAGTTGGACGTGACTATTAGTCTATTTAATTGTGGTTCAAGGCCAAAAACTAACTAAAAAACTAACTTTGTTGGCGCAGCGACCCAAAATGGATCTTGGCCTCTGAAACAGATCTTACGCCACCGCCACTCTGTCCTGCGCCACCTCCTACCAGTTGCAGATTTGAAGGTTGCGCAAGTCAAAGAAAAATATAATTTTAGATAGGTAGATAGATAACTTGTTTATTAAAGACACAATACAAACAACATCAAAGTAACAATCAAAATAACAATTAAGCTAAGAAATTAGAGTAAAGTACTTCACAAGTTTTCGGAATAACTTAAAATTAACGTTAATCCGCCAAAAATAGGCCAAGTCTTATTTTTGATTTTAATTTTACTTTGATTTTTATTTGACATTAATTTTAATGCTGTAGTTGGTTAACTAAAGCCCTGGTTATTCTGCCAACACCTGTTAGAGTGTGCGTTATACAAAAAATACTATTATATCTATAAAAAAACTATGTATTTCTATAGAAATGACGTAATTTTAATATACTTAGAATTATCTTTAATTTAATATACTTAGAACTAGTTATATAGGGCGTCCCGTGGCTTAATTAGGTCATTGATCGAATAATCAATAAATTCTTATTGGTAATTTTCTGTCAATATTGAGAGAATATCCTGACTCTACTAGACACACATGGTTTCAACATGATCGTCTTACACTGCAGGATAGACCATGGAGTTTCTTCGTGATTTCTTCTTTAATAAATTAATAAGCCGTTTCGGCAATTTCTCCAGATCGCTGGATCTCACGCTTGTGGACTTTTTATTTGTGGAAAATTACAATTTCTGTGGATATGAAAGTAATTCAATTCAGACTTTCGCATAATATATAGTAGGAAGGGAGTGGGTGGAAACCAACGCTACAGGGAAATGTTATCCTCTGTTAGCAAAGAGGATATGAAATATTTGGGAAGTTCTCGACTTCAATTAAGACTCCCTAACTATATCTAGTGCGAAGGGAGTGGCTGAAAACCAATGCTAAGTACACGCAAAAGCTGATTCACTTCCTTTGTTTGCCCCGTTTATAAATGTGTGATATGTTAATTTTTTCTTTGTGAATTTATACATATTTTTATGGTTTTAAAAATGAAGTAGAGTCTGAACTTTAGACATATTTACAAAAAACATGAATCTTTTCATAAATATTGCGTTTTGGTGAATCCAAACAACAAAACTCCGATAACAATCAATCGACATACGAATAGATTTCCACGTGAGTGGCCCATGGAAAATGTTCCTATTTTATAGATAGTTTTTTATTGTTTTTTATTCGATAACATAAATGTACACTCGATGCGTTTGTGAGAATATAATAATAAATTTATTTATTCTCACATACTAGTATATGGGCTATTTAGGCGAAAAACTGTTTTATATTTGGCGAAACATTTTACTGTTGAATATTTATTTGTCACCCGTAAAATTGGGGGG